>MU226293.1:410191-448716 GCA_018584345.1 Thuja plicata
GCCCATTTTGATATCTAGCCAATCTGATGCTTTCATCCTCCACTATCTTGGACCTTAAACATAACTTTTGAAACTCCTCTGTATATGCTTGGACTTCAAGGTCTTTTTGTCTGAGGTTTTGTCTCTTTCTATGCATTTGAACTTCATAGTCATCCGAGAGATAAGTTTGTTTTAGCTTAGCCAACATACCCTTCCATGACACAATAGGACTCTTTCCCTCTTTCTCCCTCTCATTCTGAACATATTTCCACCAGGTAAGTGTTGGTCCTCTCAATCTAGACTTAGCCACCTTCAACTTTTGAGCATTTTTCACTCCATCACACTCAAAGTGATTCTCAAGACTGTCTATCCAGTCCAAAACTAAATCAACATCCATTTGTCCACTAAACAGTGGCACACCCTCCAAGGCTTTACCACTTAAGGCTTTGAGTGCCTTTAAGAAGGGTTCCTCTGGTAAGACCGGATTAGGGGTATGTGCTTCTTTATCTAGGTCCCACTCCTTCTCCTTAGCTTCTTTTTCCTCTTTCTAGTCTACCTATTCCTTGATTCTTTCAACCTTGTCCCAGACTTCATCCAAGAGTTGCTCCATTTGAACCAATCTCTCTCTCAGCAACTTGTTATCCTCTTCTAGTTCTTCAACTTTCTTGGCCAATTCAACATTGGTCACCATCCTGCTAGATGCACTAGATTACTCACTTGAATCTTTGGTCTGCAACATCCACTAGCTGCACTACTTCTCCCAAATCTTAAACTTGGGCTCTGATACCACTCTGATAGGGAGACTCCTTGATAACCTTCAGAGTTTTCTTGAACTCTTCTTAGGTCTCTCCTAGGACCTCTAGGGCTTCCTCAATCCACACTCTAACACTTGGAAAGAACCAATTCTTCCCCTCCAACCAAGAGTCTACCTATCTTGTCAAGTCCACCATTCTTATGTTCTACAAGAACATTCCTCCCTTAATGATTCCAAGCCTTAATCTTAGTTTTGGATTTGTAGGAGGCCATGGCTTCAATCAACTCCATTTTTGGATTGCAAACTAGGTTTGAAGCCACCAAGTTGAGCCATTTCTCCATCGCTTCCTTACTTCCTATCTTCTAGGCCTTGTAGCCTTTTCCACCAATTAGGCCTCCTAAAATGTAGGATAGCACTTCTTCAGGGAAAAACCTTCAAAGGACCCCAAATCTCTTTTGGCAGTTTGTAAGTAAAGCAAAAACCCATAAGGATTTTCTAGGTCTCAGGGTCTGACACTATCCGTACACCCTGTTTCTAGAATATGGCTTCTTTCTTGTTTTTGGACCAGTTTTAAGTCTTTGGCTTCAAAAATTGGTAAGATGATGTCTTGGGAACTCCTCCACATTACTAAATACCTACATAACATCACACATGACATCCATGGCCTTCTTGGCTCATGACAATAACCTCCTGCAATTTAAATCCATCTGCTACTTGATCTTCCTAACTGGGCTATTCATTTAGCTCACCTAGGGCAAGATCCTAAAAATAATTGCAAGCACTTTTAGAGCTCCTCCTTCCAGATTCTCAAAGATCCATGGACCTAGTCTCCATCCCCAAGTGTCTGTATAGAACCAATCGTGGAAAGTGGAGTTAGGTCCACATCTTTGCTTCTCAGTCAGAACTGGACAGCAAACAGTTTAAAGCAAAAGAATTTACAAACTATAAAAGAAAAGTAACAAAAAAACAAAATAGCTATTGGAAAAACTTCACAACATATGCACAAATGGATTCCATTGATAACAGTCACAATTTCAATCCACTTTCATTAACTTTCACCTTGTTTTCATTCAAACTCTCTACTATTCAGTATGCAATCCGTACACAATAATTGTTGAACCCCCAAATTAGGGTTTTTCTCCACATATATACCCTACCTCTGATGTTTTAACCCTTGGTTAAAATTCATCTACTCTAGACACTAAAATGCTTAAGACAACTCAAATGTTGTCAACAACTTTTGGAAAGTTGCTAATGTTGCTATGCAACATTTTTACATCTTTTTCACCATTTCACTTTCTTTGTTTTTTAACACCAATCTAGACTATCTAACCTTAGTTAGACCTCCTAGGGTATCCAAGGACCCTAAGGACCTCCATGAAATCACCTTGATAGTTGATGACATCATCAAGTACAGTTTACTAAAAGAGCCAAAATGAGCTAATTTAACAAAATAGAGAGCTTGAATAAAATCTAACTTAACCATACTTGGTCCACATGACCTTATGTATTTACATTGCCCTACAAGAGGGTATTACACACACTCACACACCCAAAATGACATGAGACCCCCAAACTTGTTGGCTCCTCAAGGGTGCTCCTGCACCAATATTATTTGGAGGTTGCATTTCCATGATTACTTTTACCTTCATTGGATCTACTTCAATACCATTAGCTAAGACAATAAATCCTAACATTTTTCCAAATGTCTCTCCAAAGGCACATTTCATTGGATTGAGTCTTAGTCAAAATTGTTCCATTCTATCAAAGATCCTTTCCAAAGATGCTAGGTGAGTTATCATGTTAACTAATTTTGCCAATGTGTCATCACATAATCCTCCATATTCTTGTGCATCATGTCATGAAATATGGTAGTCTTTCTCTTTGATAAGGTGCACCAGCATTTTTGAGTCCAAAGGGTATTACATTCTAACAAAATGTGCCCCACGTGCATGTGAATGTTGTCTTTTCTTGGTCTTCAGCTGTAATTTTGATCTGATTTTAGCCTCAAAATCCATCCATTAGTGAGTACATTTTATATTCAGCGATAAGACCCACGATCATATCAATATTTGGAAGCATGAAGTCATCTTTAGGACAAGCTTTATTTAGATCTCAAAAATCTATGCACACTCGGATAGATTTGTCAAGTTTAGATACAGGAATAATATCATAAATCCATTCCACATATGTTATAGCTCTAATAAAACCATCTTTAACCAATTTTTCCAATTACTTTGACTAATAGAGCCACATGTGAATGCATTTTCCTTAGTTTTTGTTTTTTTGATTTAACCCAAGGAACTAAAGATAAATGATTCATTATTAGATCTGGGTCTAAGCTTGGCATTTCATAATAAGACCATGAAAATTTGATTTTATTCTCCATGAAAAACTTTGTGAACTATTTTTTTTCCTCCTCTGATAAAGATTGAGCAACATACACTAGTTTACATGCTTCACTTGTTCCCAAATTAAGTGGTTGTGTCAATTCAATCAACACTGAAGATCTTTCTTGAAAGTGATCAAGGAGAATACCAATCTTCCCATTGTTAGGTGTCTGAGATATATTTTCAGCATTGGATGCATCATTTATTTTTACTATTTTTGGATTTGATACTGCCACTAAGTGGTTTTCACCGTTAGATTGCTTATTCTTTTTTATTTTTCTCTTTAGATTGAGAAACTTGATATCCCCCTCTGTCATGTTCACACTCATTACATTGGTGGAAGAGGTAAGGGGTTCAATTGATTCCAAGTAACAAGACAAATTATAGTCACTGGGAAAGGTAAGTAGGTTCATGGGTTCATTTTGGCTCCAATCAATAAGTTTGTGATGCATCAAGGATAAGGATTCAACTGGTTGAAGGGACGGCATCGCATTATCATCATAACTAACGATTGATAAGTAGAGTTATGGTAAGTTACTTTATGAATAATTATTTAGACTGTAAAGAGTCCTAGCAACATTAATAGAGTCATTGTTGGTATTATGCGAACCTAATCTGAATGACCTAGCATTGGAGATTTGTCCCTCCTCTAATTGATAAGCATGTTTTTGAATCACATCTATCTCAATATTAGTTGTAGCATCAAACAATGAATCCAATTCATATACATTAGAGTCAGTTTCAGCAATATTTGGTGTATTTAGAACTTGAGTAATCGCGACTATCTCTTCCCAATGAGGATGTCTTTCTCCTTGTTCCTTTTCATATCCTTTCTCAAACTCATACTCATGGGAGTCAGTTTTATTATCAACTGATCTATTCAAGAAACATGCAATAGTCATTGGTTTTTCTCCCTCATTGTGACTATTCTCAAGATCTTGAATGGTTTTTTATGATGTTGATGCTTCTCCTTGATGCATATGATTCTTAGCTGATTTATTTTAACCTTCTTTGATAGATCATTGTGGAATATAAGGTTCTCCTTGATAAGTATGGTTTTCTCCTTGTAGAAACAACAACCTTTCAAATGAGATGGGTTGATAGTCTGCCTCTTCTCCATCATTAGATTCAGCCTCTTCACAATCAAAGATTGGACTATTTTGAATTAAGGGATTTTCTTCCTAGTCATCTTTGTAACCCAATCCCATTTTGTTTTTGGGATTTCTAAAATCTATGTGAATAGTTTCAGCAAGTCCTTATTTATTCTTTCCAAGATGACCTTGGCCTTTGAATCCCATTTTCTCCATGCTATGATAACCCTTTCCATATTTTTTAGGAGATATTTCAACATGTTTAATCTCCTAGGTTTATTATGCCTTTGTATCTCTATACAACCAACTGAGAATAGCTTTGTCCTAATTTTCCTCTTCTAAAGAATTAGCATCTCATACAAATTTTTTATTATATATTGTTAATGTTGTATGCAATAAAAATACCTGCAGCTGCACAACAAATCAAAACATGCATATACAAGATATAACAAATATTAAGAGCATGCAAAGAACTTGAAATACAACATAATCTTCACTACAACCTCCGATGAGCTAAAAAAAAAGCACCCAAGACTCGTTTGATTTGCTCTTAGAGATTTTGTGGGTGTTCTCTCCCAACACAAATGCAATAAATCCCACTATTGATTAATGCAAAATGATGAAGATTTGAGCACAAGTATGTGGAACTTGCCCCAAATCTTTCAAATGATGAATGCAAAATGCAAAATCTATACTAAGAATGCAAATGCAAGAGATTAACAACTAGGTTATGATGAAAACTAAACTAATGATGAACATGCAAGATTTTAAACTAAACTATGAAAATGAACCTAGATTATCATGCAAAAGATGAGATCTAAACTAAGTGCTCAAATGTGCTTAAGTGCTCAAAAATGCAAGAATGCTCAAATTACTCACTAGTTTCTAGTTCTCATTAGTTGCAAATGAGGAGTGAGGCCTCCTTTTATGGATTTGCTTATGAAAATGGAGGGCTAGGATTAAGTGGTGGAAAATGAGTGGCTAGGATTGAGGGTTAGGTAGGGTTTTGGTGGGAGTGAAGGAGATTAAGAGGCAAAAGGAATGAGTGGCTAGGATTAAGAGGCAAAAGTGAGGAGTTGACTTTTTCAAGTCACATGTGTGTGCAAGTGATTAAGACTAAAATGGGTTTATTTACCTTTTAAGTGTGATTAGGCTGAATTTAGCCAAAAGCAAGGAGAAGTAAGATTTAAATTTAATTAAATTTAATTTAAATGAGGTTTAGAAGAATTCTAGAGAAAATGAAGGGATTAAATAAATAAAATTTATTTAAAAGAAATATGGAGAAAACATATATTAAAATAAATTTTAATATATTAGGGATAGTATTTAAATTAAATTTAAATACCAAGTGATGAATTTATTTAATAAAATTAAATAAATAGTCGAATATAACAAATATAGTTAATCTATAAGAATTAACTACATTGTTATAGGAAATATTAATTAAATTAATATAGAAATGAAAAAGGACAATTTAGGGTGTCTACAAATGCCTTAGAGCTAGAGGGTTTGAAAGATGATGATGGTTTTCCATAAGACCTAGGAGAGGTTGGTAGATCAGCCTTGAATGGAAATGGATCAAGTTTGTATTCTCCCATTCCTATATCCTTTATTTTCAATTTGTTTTCAAATTATCTCATCACATAAGATCTAGAGCTTTCAGCTTGTTGGTCTTTTGAATCTTCTTTGTTATGTTGGACCATACTATTAGTATCTTGTTTCAATGTATTGCAATAATAATTAGTATCTTTTTCAATACTTACCTCTACTCCATTGTATGGAAACTTTACACACTGATGATATGTTGATGGTACAACCTGCATGTCATGAATCCAAGGTCTTCCCAATAGGATTTTGTAAGCTAGATTCAAATCAAGCACTTGACAAATGACATCTCTCTCAATGGGCCCTACTCTGATAGGAAATATAACCAAATATTTATATGATCTCAATTCTTCATCATATGCCTTAATAGTGATTTTTCTTTTAGGATCTATTGCATGTTCAGAGAACCCCCAAGGATTTCACCAAATTGAAGGTACACATGTTCAAACCAGCACCTCCATCTATCAAGACGTGCTTGACTCAATGACTTGTCATATTCCTCTGAGAAAGATAGATAATTTGGTGAGGTCAAGTGACCAACCATATCTTGTAATCAAGTAAGATCTAAATCCTTTGGGAAATCATCCAAAAGGGCTCATTTGAGAATCTCCTTGTGTGCAAAAGATATTTTGAGTAATTCAAGGATCAAGATTTGTACAGGGGTACATTGTAGTTGATCAACCAAGTTGTAGTTTGATGATAAATATTATGAAGGTTGCTTGGAGGTAACATTTTTTGATGATGATGTAGCTGGTTGTTTAGATGATGCACCTTTGAGAGTAACTTTAGATTGACTTTGTGTGACAATATTAATAAACTCAAACTCCTTTTTGTCTTTGATAATGATGAAGTTGATATAATTTTCATAGGGTTCAAGCATATTTATCACATTGTTGTCTGAATAAGCATAATTCACTTTAGCATCTTTTGAGTTGGATATTCCACCTTTCTTGTAGTAAGATAGAGGTTGTTTGAATGTAGTGTGATCATCATTGGTCTTATTCCCATCAACTATGATCATTTCATTATCAATTAGATCTTGAATAACATGCTTGATTTTCATGCATTCATTTGTCTTGTGGCCTTTATTACGGTGGTATTCACAGTACTGATTGTCATTCCACCAGTTTGGTTTGATTTGTGGTTCCCAAGGTCATGACTCTGGCAATGTGATGATCTTATGCATCAGAAGAGTCTTCAATGTTGCTTCCAATGGGTTTCCAAGAGGAGTGAAATTTTATTTAGGCCCAGCTGCCCAAGGCATTTTATCCTTATTGTATCCATTATCATCTTTGGATGTAGATGTAGTGTTAGGAGTCTTATCAGCTTGAATGTTACTTGAGAGATTAAAGACCGGATGCTTTGGTTTGATATGAGACCTTTATACAACTCCATCATTCACTATGTTTTTTTTCTTGTTCAAAAACTTAGACTTTTCATTATTATTGTTAGTAGCATTAGCATTGTTGGAGAAATTTTTTTCCTTATAAATCTTGATTTCTCTTTTCTTACCAAAACATCCTCAACTTTTATGGCACTATCCACGATCTCATCGAAGGTTGTTAAATGCTGCATTTGAAGTGAAAAATTCATCTCCAGGATTAGATTGTTTGTAAAGATATTCATCTTTTCATTTTTAGGGATTTTCCAAAGATATCTCACAAATATTGTTCTCCACCTTTGAAGGAAAGAGACGAAGGCTTCTCCATTTTGCTACTTTGTGTTACAGAGGTCCAACATAGTGAAAAAATATTCAATATTATAAGAGTATTGATGGATGAATTGCTTAACTAACTCTTTAAATGACCTGATACTACCTAGAGGAAACCTAGAGAACCATTCCATAATGGATCCACACAAACCTGTTGCAAATAGCCTCATCAAAAAATTCTGATCATACATGAATTCCATGCTAAGAGTGTAGAACTCTCTCACATGGTCTTGTGGGTCACTATCTCCAATTTACATTTCATACTTAGGTATCTCAACCTTTGATGGAAAAGGTGGCATGTACAAGTATTTATCAAATGGAAAAGGACATATAGTTTCCAATGAATATTTTCTTGAAAATTTGTCCTTGTCTTTCTTCATCTACATAAGCTCACATTGCATGTCATGAAATTTCTTAGAAAGAAGAGATATGAGTGTTTCTTCCTCTTATGGTATGATTCTATCAATATTAAAATATTTTGGAAGCTTTACTCCCATAAAGGAAATATGCATGAAATATTTCTCCCTATCAAGTTGTAGGATCATTTGCATCATCTTTTGGAAGTTCTTATCCTGTTGATACTTCTTGATATCTTCTTATGTGATTTCCTCATCAGAACTATCATCATGTGTGCTATTATTTCTATGAGTTCTATAAACTCTATGATTTTTTTTATTTTCCCAATTGTATCCTAACATGTTGGAGTTGATGACATGTAATTGATTGAATGTTTGAAGATGTTAAGTTGATGATCATGCAAGACATTAAATTAGTTAATGTATTGTATTTTCATTGATGTCAACTTGATATAATCTGTATGGTCATGTATATACTGATAAAGACTTTAGGGAACTAATGAATCAAAGGCTATGCTATCAGTAATGCATAAAAGTTGAGTATTCACAAAGTGACTATATACACTGACGGAGTGCACACATACGGTCAGAGTGAACCAAAAGAGAAAAGTCATAGTTTTGCCCGATGATCAAAATCCTAGCATTACCGACGAGAAAATTCATAGTGTTTCCCGACGAGAAAAGCACAGTTTTACCCGATGCAAAGCATGGTGTAACCCGATGGAAAGAATGAAAGTGTTTCTCGACGGACGGAGATCCAGAAGACAACTGAAGTCACACTGAAAAAACAATCAGTTATCATTGATGACTAACTGAAGTGTTGACTGACAGAATAGAAAGTTCAGAAATGACAAAATGCTTAGCTATCAAGAGCTAAATATAAACTTAACTGGTATTTATCATTGTTTTAATCGATAGGAAAAAGCCAAAGATAAGTGAAGGATTTAAATCTGATTTGTCCAGTTGGAAAGAAGATCTCTACAAGATAAAATTAGAGTTATGTTTTAAATCTAAGTGGTGAGAATTATGGATCATGCCAAGAATCAAGAAAGCTAAGAAATGATGAAATCGTGTCTATAAAGAGACAACCTAATTCATTATGAAAGTGGTGAAGGGGATTGAAAAGAGGAAAGATGCTAAAGAGATTCTGAAGGAGAAGAAAGTCTTCATTCAGACCTGATCAACAAGCTGAGGAAAGAGCTAGATTCTGCAGACACCAATGAACAGTGAAATAGTATCACAAAGTAGAACAATGTGGAGCAAAGGTATTGAATTGATTATATTGATTAGAGAGGTAATGCACTTACAATAGATCTAAAAATCTGCAATTCAAGTTGTATGTGTGAACAAATCACTTTACTTTTTCACTTTAACCATTGAAGCATCAAGTCTCTTAACAGAGCAAGACTTAAAAGTCTTTTCTAATTGAGATACATCCCAAGGAGTATCAAAAAGTTTGATCATGTAAAGTAGCATTGGATATGCCCGATACCTATTGACAGTCCAAGTCAGTGTTTGATCAAGGATGGTAGCATTAGATGTCAGATACTAAGTGACAAATTATCTATTTAAATCCTCTAACAAGGTCACACGTAATAGTGTGTTTGTAACCTTTAACAGGGTTGGCTCTTCACCGAGCTCACTTCATAAGAGTGAAAATTTGGGGTACCGCTCCTAGTGGTTTTTCCCTTAACAGGATTTCCACGTTAAAAATTCATGTGCTATGTGTTTATGATTCATTTCTTTATTGTTTTGCATTTCACATAAGTTACTCTGGATTGATCGGTATACTCTATCTATTTACTGTGTTTCGATAAATTGAAAGACAGCTTATCAGTAAACATACAATAGAAGGTTTTACAAAACATTCTGAAAAGTAGTAAATTGATATAAGTATTTGGAGGCATTCATCTTAAAGGACTAAACATAACTAGAGGTATAAATATGTGGTACTAAGTTTTAAGGGTTCATTATTGGAAATTTTTGAGACCACTGATTCACCCCCCCCTGCCCCTCTCAGTTATTACTAACAATTGGTATCAGAGCTTGAGTGCTTAGAAAGGGATTTTAACAGCTCAAGAAAATGATCACAAGATGAACAGATGAGATGTGCCCAAGTTGAATAAAGACAACTTTGCGTCATGGCAAAGTAGAATAAGACTCCACTTATCAAGTATTGGAAATGATATTTTTCAATACTTAGATACTGAATATGTGTTGTCTACAGGACCTCATACTCTTGAGAAATTAAGATTCAAGTATGAACATAACTACATGATGATAGAACTTACATCATCACTCTCTGATGCTGAGTTTGAAGATGTCAAAACCTTCACCTCTACAAAGAAAATATGGGATAAGTTACAACTAGTACATGGAGGAGATGCCAATGTACTAGGAGCAAAGGTTGAAAGCCTAAGAGGGAGGTTTTATGATCTTAGAATGAAAAAAGGAGAAAACATTACTCAGTACAATACAAGAATCAAAGAGGTAGTCAATGCTATCCAAGGAGTTGGAGGTGTACTAGAAGAAGATACAGTGGTAAGTAAAATTCTAAGAACCTTACTGCCTACTTATGCTATTAGAGTATCTGCCATACAAGAAATGAGAGCAGTAGAAAATAACAATGTTACTCTAGATAGTTTGATTGGAAGACTGATTTCATTTGAGATGAATAACTTTGATAATAGTCTCTTACCAAACATAGATTCTGCATTCAAAACTTCTATGAGAATAAGAAAATCAATTCATAAACACACTATGCGAAACGATAGTGATAGTGAAAGTGAAGAAGAAGATCTTGATGAAATTGAAGCACTTATGGCTAGAAGAATGCAGAGAGGCAAAGGTAAATTACCACTTGTTTGTTTTAATTGTAAAGAGATTGGACACTTTGCTGCAAGATGTCCTAATAGAAGAAAAGATGACAGAAGTAATGACAGATCATTTCAAAAGAAGTCTGACAGAGGTGATTAATGAAGCAATTGACAATCAGAAAGAAGAGATACCCGAGACTACAATGACAAAGAAAAGAAGGTCAGTTACCTAGAAACTTGAAAAAATGATCACACTGACACCGAATCAGAAGAAGACATCAATATGGTATTTGTAGCCATGAAGGATGATTTAGATGAAGATGAAGAAAGGTATGTAGAAACTGCACTCATATCTAAATTTAGTAAAAATGATGTCTGGATCATAGATAGTGGCTGCACTCACCACATGACTGGTGACAAAGAAAATTTTAATACTTTTGAGTATTATAATGGTGGTTCAATAAGAATGGGTAATGATACACCTTGTCCAGTTGAAGGTAAAGGAACCATAATGTTGAAAAACCTGATCAAATGTGAAAATGCTTACTGGGTTAAAGGACTAAATTATAATCGGTTAAGTGTTTCTCAGTTGAACAATTCAGGTCATAGAGTAGAATTTGAAAATAAGAAGGCAAATATCTTCAATAAATTAGGAAGTCTAATTGGTACCGGTGAGCAGACAAAAGGTAACTTATTCTATCTGAATGATACTGACACCACTTTTTTGATGGCTAGAAACAAAGACATATGGTTTTGGCACAAAAGATTGTGTCATGTGAACTTTGACATGATAAAGATAAGAAAAAATAAAAATGTCAGAGGCTTACCGACGATGACAAAGCCCGAAAATATCATGTGCAAAAATTATCAAAAAGGAAAGATGCCAAAGTCTAGTTTCAAGAGAAAAACCCATACATCTAATGCAATTCTAGAATTAGTCCATACTGATCTATGTGGACCCATGAGGACAAATAGATACTATGGAGATAGGTATTTTATTCTCTTTGTTGATGATTTTTCTAGAATGATGACAGTCATGTTTCTAAAAGATAAATCAGAAGCATTTAAGATGTTTAAATGGTACAAAGCAATGGTAGAAAAACAAAGTGGTAAAGGATTGAAATGATTAAGATTAGATAGAGGAGGGGAATTTACATCAGATGAATTCACTAACTATTTAAATGAGCATGGTATCAAAAGACAGGTATCTGCACCAAGAACACCACAACAAAATGGAATTGCTGAAAGAAGGAACATATCCATTGTTGATTGTCCAAGGACACTGATGATAGAGAAAGGCATCACCCAAATCTTCTGGAGGGAAGTTGTTAGTACTATTTTTTACACATTAAACCAAGTACAATTAAAGAAGGACACCAAGAAGACACCCTATGAGATTTGGTATGGTTACATACCCAATGTAAGTTACTTCAAGATCTTTGGTAGTCAATGTTATATTTTGAAGGATGATAGAAATGGAAAGATTGACTAAAAAAGGGATGAAGGTATCTTTCTAGGGTATTCCACCAAGAGCAAGGCTTATAAATGTCTAAATAAAGCCTCTAACAAAATTGTTGAAAGTGCAAATGTAAAGATAGATGAATTTGCAGAGAAGAATGAAAAGGAAATCACAAAAGAACTAGAGGACTGCAACAGGTTTACTTACAATGAAGAACCTAACACTCTACCTAACCTAAAATGTAGATCTCTTGAGCAATAGAACATTGCACCCAAGCATCAGGCTGCAAATACTGAAAATCAGGATATTGCTCAAAATGATGTGCCAAGCGATGAAGATCAGAATGAAGGACACAATGATGATGATAGACAAAGAATTGAACCTATACTTTCCAGATATGTCAGAAGGAACCATCCATAGAACTAGATCATAGGAGACAAGAAAGCTGGTATGAGAACCAGAAGTAAGTCTCTAAACACAAGATGTCTAATTTGTGACTTTGAGCCAAAATATGTCAATGTTGTACTTGATAATGATGAATGGATAAGTGCTATGAATGAAGAAAATGAGCAGATTGAGAAAAAAAAGACATGGACACTTGTATCGAGACCAGATGACAAGAATGTCATTGGTACAAAATGGATATTCAGGAATAAGCTGAATGAGAATGGAGAAGTCACTAGAAACAAAGCAAGACTAGTATGCAAGGCGTATGCACAAGAGGAAGGGATTAAATATGGAGAAACCTTTGCACCCGTTGCTAGGCTAGAAGGAGTGAGAATATTACTTTCTTATGATGCATATAAAGGATTCAAGGTATACCAGATGGTTTTCAAGTCTACATTCCTAAATGGAATACTTGAGGAAGAGGTATACATTGAGCAACCATAAGGGTTTGTTGATCCAGACAAGAGGAACATAGTATGTAGACTACACAAAGCCTTGTATGGATTAAAACAAGCACCAAGAGCCTAGTATGAAATAATTCATTCCTATCTCATAAGTATTGGATTTGTAAGGACTAGTGAAAACAGTAATAATTATTTGAAGGAAGATATTGATGCTAACATTTTGATTCCTGAAATATTTATTGATGACATCATATTCGAAGGCATTGATATGCTATGCAAATCATTTGCAAATGAAATGAGCAAAGAGTTTGAGATGTCTATGTTTGGAGAGATCAAATTCTTTCTTGGTTTGTAGATCATACAACAAAATGAAGGCATTTTCATTACACAATCCAAATACATCAAGGAAGTGCTGAAAATATTCAAGATAGAAGATTCCAAGCCAGTTGGAACACCAATGGAAATTGGATGTAAGCTAACAAAGGAGGAAAACTCATCAGAGGTAAATCAAACTTTGTATAGATCAATGATTGGCAAGCTCATGTATGTTGTACATACTAGACCAGATATTGCACATGCAGTAGGAATAGTTGCAAGATTTTTTGCTAATCCTAGGGAATCACATATGACTACTGTGAAAATAATCTTAAGATATCTGAAGAATACCGAGGAATATGGCTTATGGTATAGATGAGAAGAAAATTTTTAACTTAAGGTCTTTACCGACGCTGATTGGATTGGAAACATTGATGACCATAAGAGAAAAACTGGAGGAGCACTCTTTATGGGTGACAAACTTGTCACATGGATCAGCAAGAAGCAAGGATGCATCTCTCAGTCTGCTGCAGAAGCAAAGTATGTTGTTGCTACTGAAAACTGCTCAAATATTGCATGGATCAAATAGTTACTGGAAGGTATGCATATGAAAATTCTAGAACCAGTAATTATCTATTGTGATAATACCAGTGCAATCAACATTTCCAAGAATCTAGTCATGCATGCTAAAAAAAATCATATTGCCATCCAATATCATTATTTGAGAGAACAAGTTCAAGCAAAGGAGGTGATACTTGAGTATGTGCAATCGAAGGAATAATTAGCTGATATCTTCACCAAGCCACTGCCCAAGGATGCATTTGAGTATTTAAGAAAGAGACTAGGGGCCAGACCCTTGTCTACTGGTTAGTAAGATGACTAGAAGGCTGCATCACCCTACATATTATCAGAATATCATTCATGTTGATGCAAGCAAAAATATGGACTACAAAGATACATCTATACACAGCAAGGTATTTATCTACACTGAGCACCAGAGTTATATAGCTGATGGATTGGGAAATTCAAGGAATATATTATGCAAAGTGATGGAACATGATAAATAAAGGAGAGAAATACCTCATTATCATACAGACATAGGAAGAGAAAATCAAAGGGAGAGAAATTGATTACACGTGAAATATCCATCTAAGGGAGAGAAGAAACAAAGGGAGAGAGTTCAGACAAAGAGGAAGAATGTTGTCAAAGGAAAAAGAGATTATCAAGAAGAAGAACAATTAAGGCAGAGCACATATCAGAATAGATAAATCAGATGATACATCTATCCAGAGAAGGGATTAAAGATTGAACACAACCACTCTGCAAGAAACAAATCTAAGCTATTTGAGCTTACCAAAAGCCAGACATTTGTAATAGTTACATTAGGAAAGCTTGATAAACTATATATTTCATATTGTATTAATGATAGTATAGTATGATAATGTAGTATGTTGCCATTAATGCCAAAGGGAGAGATTGATGACGTGTAACTAATTGAATGTTTGAAGATGTTAAGTTGATGATCATGTAAGACATTAAATTAGTTAATGTATTGTATTTTCATTGATGTCAACTTGATATAATCTATATGGTCATGTATATGCTGATAAAGACTTCAAGGAACCAATGACTCAAAGGCTATGCTATCAGTAATGCATGAAAGTTAAGTATTCACAAAGTGACTATATACACCAACGGAGTGCACATTGACGGTCAGAGTGAACCAAAAGAGAAAAGTCAAAATGTTGCCCAACAAGAAAAAGCACAGCATTACCAATGAGCAAAGTCACAGTGTTTCTTGATGAGCAAAGCACGGTGTTACCTGACGCAAAGCACAGTGTAACCCGATGGATAGAATTACAGTGTTTCTTGACGGACAAAGATCTTGAAGATAGCTGAAGTCACACCGATGGAACAATCAGTTATCACCAATATTTAACTGAAGTGTTGACCAACAGAATAGAGAGTTCAGAAATGACAAAATGCTTAGCTGTCAAGAGCTAAATATTGACTTAACTGGTAGTTATCATTATTTTAATCGACAGGATAAAGCTAGAGATAAGTGAAGGATTTAAAGCTAATTTGTCCAGTTGGCAAGAAGATCTATACGAGATAAAACTGGATTTATGTTTTAAATCTAAGTGGCAAGAATTCTGGATCATGCCAAGAATCAAGAAAGCCAAGAAATGGTGAAATCATGTCTATAAAGAGACAACCTAATTCATTACGAAAGTGGTGAAGGGGAGTGAAAAGAGGAAAGATGCTAAAGAGATTCTGAAGGAGAAGAAAGTCTTCATTCAGACCTGATCAACAAAATGAGGAAAGAGCTAGATTATGTAGATACCGACGAATAGTGAAACAACATCACAAAGCAGAATAGTGTGGAGCAAAGGTATTGAATTAATTATATTGATCAGAGAGGTAATGTACTTACAATAGATCTGAAAATCTGCAATTCAAGTTGTATGTGTGAACAGATCACTTTACTATTTCAGTTTAACCATTGAAGCATCAAGTCTCTTAACAGAGCAGGACTTAAAATTATTTTCTAATTGAGATACATCCCAAGGAGTATCAAAAAGTTTGATCATGTAAAGTAGCATTGGATATGCCCGATACCTATTGATAGGCCAAGTCAATGTTTGATCATGGATGGTAGCATTAGATGCCAGATACTAAGTGACAAACTATCTATTTAAATCCTCTAACAAGGTCACACCTAACAGTGTGTTTGTAACCTTTAACAGGGTTGGCTCTTCACCGAGATCACTTCAAAAGAGTGAAGATTTGGGGTATCGGTCCCAGTGGTTTTTCCCTTAACAGGGTTTCCACGTTAAAAATCCATGTGTTATGTGTTTATGAGTCATTTATTTATTATTTTGCATTTCACATAAGTTACTTTGGATTGATCGGTATACTCTAGCTATTTACTGTGTTTCGGTAAATTGAAAGACTTCTTATCGGTAAACATACAATAGAAGGTTTTACAAACCAATTCAATAAGTAGTAAATTGATATAAGTATTTGGAGGCATTCATCTTAAAGGACTAAAGATAACTAGAGGTATAAATTTGTGGTACTAAGTTTTAAGGGTTCATTATTGGAAATTTTTGAGACCACTGATTCACCCCCCCCCTCTCATTTATTACTAATAGGAGTTGTGTTGGTGACTTGAGGAAGATTGTTGATGATTTGAAGAGGATTGTTAATGGTTAGAAGAGGATTGTTGATTATTAGAATATTTTTGTTGGGATATCATTTGTTGAATTGGGGATTGATGTGAATATTGTCCTTGATTGGAAGTGTCTAGAGACTTTCATATTTGAATAGGATTAGACATTTGATGTGATCTTCTAGTTTGAATCAGCATTAAAAATCAGGTATAGCCAAAGCTGTGATGAGGTAAGATTGAATGATCAAAATCTAAGTGATGGATAGTGTCCCTTGTCCAAGATACAAAGATTGGTTGAAAAAAAATGGTGATGTTGATCTAAGATGTCGGCGAGACTTAATTACCTGATGGTGACAATCTTAAGATCATATTGATTAGGTAGATCGGATTTGAGATAAGACACGTTGGAATACTATACTGATGAAGAATATGATCAATTGGATCAAATGTCATGACAATAATGGTATGTGATCTGATTTGATTGATTGCAATTATATGACTAGATAGAAGACCCAAAAGGGTATTTGAGAATATGATCTGATTTCATTAAAACTGTACAGAAATAGTCTTTTTCTCATTAATGATAAAATAGAAAATTCCCCCGGAAACAAAACAAGACTAACCAAAAATGAAACAATTTCCCAGAAACAAAATAATAATCACCAAAAATGAAAATTTATCCCAAAAATGCAATAAAAATCATGGAAAATGATACTTCTCAAGAACACTATCAAAAATATCAACAGGAAACAGGATTTTAAATACTGAAAATGAACTTTCTTTACCAGAAACAAAGAAATAATGACAGGAAATGAAACTAAAAAACCAGAAAAGAGACTATTTAGGCAGAAAACAAAACTGTAATATTCTAAGTTTGCAGTTTTTCAACAGTGAGAGATGTTTTTTGTTTCAAGTGTGTTTGGGAGGTAAATTCTTGTAGCAACAGTGGCACACACACAAAAAATAGAGTACAAGCACTTGTCTTGGTATTTAAGCTCTAACAATGAATGAATGTTCTTTGAGATTTCCACGAGTATTGTCACAAATATAGATAAGATCAAACATGCTTAACCCTAAGGAGTCAGTTGAGTGATCAAAACCTTTTCCCACAACTTGGTATCCCGCAAGAGCTATGTGCAACACAGTCAAAGGATACTATGAAATGAGACCTCTAATGTTGTATTATCCACTTTAAAACACTCAAGGAGATAGATATGGTGGGTGTCTTCAGGAGAGATTCATCCCTCTCCTTGCACAAAGATTATGACACTTTTGGAAGTGAACCGGGTAAGCTTCTACTTTAGGGTGTCTAGTAATTTCATCCATTCAAAGATATAGTATGAATCATACAAGGTTGCATGGTAGCGTAAACGCTATTTAGGTCCTATAGAGGAGACCGGGCATAAGATATATTTTCCCATTGAGAATTTAATCTCAAGAATGTATAGTGGGTTGGAAGAGGCTATTTTTTCCTTGTTCCCACTTTAGTCATTCACATGATATTTTTCCCTCAACGGTAGGCTCTCTAAAGCTAATGTGAAAATGAAAATTGCATGATAAATAAGGGTCTAGATTTATGATTATCTCAAAGAGATAAGAGCATACTTTTGGAAGTCTAATATGGGAAATAAATAACTGAGAGGGGGGGTGAATCAGATCTACAAAACTTGTATACTTATAAAACAAACTAATTCAACCATGTATTCATAAACATAAACTGAAATGTTGTAATAGATATAACATCTAATCATATCCATAATGAACACATAACACAAAGATTTAGTAACCCAGAAACCCTTGAAGGTAAAACTGGCATGGGGATGACACCCACAAATCTTCACTACTACAGTAATAAAGTGTGCCTATTAGGGATACAAATTTTGATCACTTCTAATGATCTACCCTATGAAGGGTCTTCCCTATTCAGAGCTTACAGACTTATACAATCTACCTTGTTAAAGGATTTAAAACTTACAACTAAGTAAGCACTTGGTTAAGAGATTTAGAAAGGCATGTTAGGACCACTCAGTTAAGATATTTACCCTAATTCATTTGCTAGAATGACTCAGTACTTGATCCTTCGATCTACACTAAAATGTTGATAACAGATCTCCTCTTTCCAACACTTAACTGATCTCTCAATCTGATATATCTATGTTCTTCCCTTCCCTTCTCTGCTTAATCACTCTGTCTGGTCAATGCTTCAGATATGAAAAACATGAATATACACCTGATCTCTTCTCTTCACATATGCATCCATACACACATGCACTTATACACATAGTTTAGGGTTTGAAGCAACCCATACATAGATCAGTGATGAAACATCCAGATCAAGATCAACGATCTAGATTCATCACATTTTTTCCGCTTAGACATCCCTAATTTTGATTGGTTGCATGTCTTGCATAGGGATCCATGATCACAAAAATAAAATGTAATTAATGCATTAAATACCTGTGAATGATCATTAAATAATTCATAGAAATTGGCCAAATAGTTTACCTAGGTGTTTGTGCCATTCCAAACACATAAAAATTGTCTTACTCGGCATAAGTAAAATCTGGTGTTCGGTCAATACTGTCTCGCTCAGCATAACCATATGTTGTCACTCATCACTAACTCTTCTATGCAACTTGACAATCATTCTTCTTGGAAACTATTGAGTACTCGGTGACCACAGAATTGCTCGGTAGTAACTGCAGCTTGGTCTTGGCCTTAGTGAGATGGCTTGGTCACAGTGACGACTGACCAACCTACCTTGTTTATGACTAAGTGTGTGAAACTAATAGACAACAAAACTTGGAGATCAACAATCTCCCCCTTTGACATTAGTGGAAAAAACACTTTGTCATGACTCTTCAGTCCTTTACAAAAATAGTACTCAAATAGAATTAGAACTCCCCCTTGGATTCTGACTTGGTCTTCATAAAGACTTCACTATATATACAACATATGTACATAATTCAAAAAAAAAATTATACTTATTTTCCCTCTATATTTCCCCCTATGATGACATTCATTGCATTTCCCCTTGTCTATATCTAATTACATTTCCCCCTTGTTTTTGTCACTCTTGTCTGTTGGGGTTGTAGGGGTCAACCCATACTTGTCCAAAAATGGTTTATGAATCTATAGGATCATCACCAATGCAATATCCCAACTTGTTGTGAAAGATTCCAAAACCTGGAACTTGATTTTTAGCTCGGCAGCTAGATCAATCAAAATCTCTGCAATATTCAGAGGTGGATCTTTCTGTGCTAATTCATTTTTTGCTTTCACCTCTTTTTGCATGACCTCCAAATGAGGTATCAACATGGTCTGAATAGAAATCAATTTTCCCCTTATTTTTCCATCATTGGCCTTGAGCTTCGCTAATCTCCCTTGGGTATTTGTTAACCTGTTAAAATGAATAGAATTGGAACTTGCATCCATGCTTAGTGAGTGTCCTGTTGACTTCAAATATGATATATCTTTGTTCTTCCCTTCACTGCTATGATTGGTCACTATGTCTGGTCAATGCATCAGTTATGCAAAACATACATATACACCTGATCTCTTCTCTTTACATCTGCATCCATACACATATGCACTTACACACACATGGATTAGGGTTTGAAGCATCCCATATATAGATTAGTGATGAAACAAATAGATCAAGATCAACAATCTAGATTCATCACATTTTTTCCACTTAGACATCCATAATTTTGATTGGTTCCATGTCTTGCATAGGGATCCATGATCACAAAAATAATGCGTAATTAATGCATTAAATATTTGTGAATTATTATTAAATGATTCATAAAATTCATCCAAAAGGGTTTACCTAGGTGTTTGTAACACTCAAAATACATATACAAAAACTGTCTTACTTGGCATAAGTAAACTCTGGTGCTCGGTCAATGCTATCTCTCTTGGCATAACCATATGTTCTCACTCAGCACTAACTCTTTTATGCAACTCGGTAATCATTTTTCTTGAAAAATATTGAGTACTCGGCGACCACTGACTTGCTCGGCAGTAACTACTACTCGATATCAGCCTTAGTGAGATGGCTTAGTTGCAGTGATGACTGACCAACCTACCTTGTTTATGACTAAGTGTGTGACAATAATAGACAAAAAAAACATGGAGATCAACACATACTCTCCTACCAAATTTGCTTCTCCCAAGCATGTCAAGCACATGCTCATTTACCAAAGATTATTTGTAAATGACGAATTGAATAGGTAAATGCTTCTGATTATCTCAAAGAGAAAAGAGAATACTCCCCTATAAATCAAAGAATCAATCAAAATTTATCCTTCTAATTAATCTAGGTTCCTATGAAAACATGCTAATAGAAAACATGATGTTTTCTTGGAGATGACTAGGCAACCTGCATCACAAATTCTATTAGTAGTTTGCAGTTTTGATTTGATCTTTGACAATCGACATGCAAAAACTTATTAAATTATTCAATATTCATAGAGAAATAATATCATAACACAAAAAAATCAATCGATTAGGTATTAGAATCAAAATTCAGATTGAAAAACTTAGTGATCTTCCTATTCACCTCGAAAACAAAGAAACATTTACCAAATAGGAAGCAAAATTCTAGAAATAATGTAAAGATTACCATAAACAAAAGAACTCCTGGAAACAAAGTAAAGATTACCAAAAATTTGGTGTAGGAGAACCTAAGGTTAGAAACATTTCTAGGATAGATAGCATTTTCGGTTTGTAAGGTGTTTTGTTCCACCATTCTTGTAATGACTGAGTTCAATCGGTGAACAAACACCATTTTTGCTTAGTAGTTGTTTTCTAAGTTTAAATGTGTGTTAAGGTAGCTTATAAACCTCTGTAAATCCAACAAGGAATTGATGAATTGGAACTAAGTTATACTGGTGCTCGGACATCTTTGTTGCTCGGGAATGCTACTCAAGAATCTTTCTCAGTTTACTCTAGGTTTCTCGGGTATGCTATGCAGAATGCTCAGGAATGTCGCTCGGTAATGTCTCTCAAGTTACACTTGGTGCTCGAGGATGTTGCTCAGTGATGTTTCTTGGGGTTTCTTATAGATTTTTTGTGTTGACTGGCGCTCAGGTATTGAAGGCAAAGTTTACTTTGACACTTGGGACTGGTGCTCGGTAATGGCAGTTTGTTGCTTAGTTATGTCAGTTAACAGCCCAAGAAACGCGGGATGTGACATTTGTGACTCGCTAGGTCAACTGCAATGGCTCTCAACATTTCATTTTTTTCTTTGATGGACAAGGACACCTGTTTGAGTGATGGGAGGGGCATTTATGGCTTGAGCATGCCTTCTGTGCAAAGTGGTTGAAGTTGTTAAAGATCACGAGATATTTTGGAGATTTTTCTAAGAGATAGATGTATAGTTGAAAGCTTTTGTAAGAGAGCAGAGAGTGGAAAAAAGAGAGGAATGTATTGTATTTTTTAATAGATTATATTTTGTGAATATAGAGAATTTGGAGAATTATCTTGAGCATTTTTTGATGGATTCCATGTGCAATGTATATTATTCTATTATTCAGGTTGAACCAGTCAGTTTAGCTTGGAGAATGAATCTATCCTAATAGATTCAATATCATGAGATAGTAGCCTTACGGTGAGAACCAGGTCTAAAGAACTTGAGGTGAAGATCTTAGTAACTTCCTCAAGTTAGGGTTTGATAATACCCTATAGAGTCCATTCAGATACCTTGAAGCAGAGTTAGGATGACTCTCGGTAACAGTTAGACCTTTGGATCTACATCAGATTGGTATCAGAGAAAGTTAGAGAATTGGGCTTGTGTTGTTTGGGTGTGATTTTCAGAAGAGTCTGTAAATTCATCCAACATGGTGTCCAATGTAGAGCTAGCAAGAGATGTCAGGGAGAAGAGAGAGGAGAACAGAGTCCTGAAGGAGCAGTTAGCCAAAATGGCATGCAAGTTGGAAGAAGTGCAGCTTCGAACTATATCAATCAGTGAACTGATGAGAGAAGATGATGAGAAGGGTAAATTAATGAATGAGGACATGATCCCAGAGCCAGACCCTGTGCTTCAAGAAGATCCATTCTTGAAAGCATTGAAGGCAATGAGTGGTAAGTCCTTAGAAGGTGTGCCTCTATTTAGTGGAAAAATGGATCCAGAATTAATCATGGAATGGATAGAAGGTCTTGAAAATCACTTTGATTTTGATAGTGTGACCAAAGCTCAGAAATTTATAATAGCCAAGACAAGATTGAGAGGAAATGCTCTCACTTGGTGGAAATTTTTCTAATATGAAAGGGAAAAAGGATGAAAGAACCCCATAACAAGTTGGAAAGGTATGGTGGAAAAGATGAAGTAAACTTACCTTCCTGATGATTATGAATTACAGTTGCACAAGAAAAGCAAGAATCTGAGGCAGAAAGACTTAGAAGTTAGTGCCTATACAGAATATTTCCACAAGCTATGCTTAAAGTCCCATGTGATGGAAGAAGAAATCCTAAAGGTGGAAAGATATCATAATGGCCTCAAATGGAGTATTCAAGAAGAGATTTATCTCTTAAGCCCCAAGACTGTACACCAATGTTATCAACTAGCCCTTAAAGTGGAAGAGAAGTTCAAGAAGAAGCAAGACTCAAATAGTAGAGGTAGAGGAAGAGAAAACAGAGGTCATAGAGGAGGATATGGAGGAAGGAATCCTGAAGCTAAGAATTGGAGTGAGAACAAACTCACAGAGAACCAAGGAGAATCTAGTAGCACTAGAGGTGGTTACAACCAAGGAAGAGGTTCAAACAATAGTTCAAGAGGAAGAACTAATAATCAAGGAAGAGGATCTTACTTCTCTTCAATGAAGTTCTATAATTGTCAGCACTTTGGGCATCCTTCATATCAGTTTCCTGCAAAGAGCTCTACCTCACAAGGAAGAGAGAAAAGAGATAACTATGTGCAAGAAGAGTCTTCTAGAATCAAGACTATAGAAGTCGCCATAGGATCAAAAATGGGAGATCATTTGATGGTTCAAAGAGGACTCCTCAAAGAACCCATCAAAGAAGAGCCAAGTCAAAGAAGATCTTTGTTTTGAGTCAACTGCAAGGTACTCGGTAAGGTTTGTAAAGTTATCATAGATTCAGGTTCTACTGATAATATATTTTCTTTAGAAGCTATTGAGAATTTAAAATTGACAAGGATACCTCACACTAATCCTTATAGAGTTACTTAGTTGAATAAAGATCAACATGTAATATTCAATGAACAAGCTTGGATAGAATTTTCCATGGGGAGATATAAGGACAGGGATTTGTGTGATGTCCTGCCCATGGATGCATGTCATCTGCTATTGGGTAGACCTTGGCAGTTTGACCAAGCTACAGTGCATGATGGAGTTAAGAACTCCTATTTCTTAAAAAAAGATGGAATAACTTTCACGGTACAGTCAACCTTGGAAGAAGAGAAAGAAAAAAAAAGAGGTCCCAACCTACTATTGGTCGATGAGAAAGAATTCTTAGACACCTTAGAAGAAGAAGATGGATTAGGCTTTGCTTTGGTTTTAAAACCAAAATGTGAAGAGGGAAATAAGAGGGAAGAGTTTCCTTTATATATCCAAAGGTTGTTAACTTCATACCATGCCATAGTTAGTGATGGTCAACCAGCTACCCTACCACCTAAGAGATCTATTAGTCATTAGATTGAGTTTATCCCAGGAGCCTCACTTCCAAATAAAGCTGCTTATAAGATGACCCCATAGTAGAATGCAGAGATTTATAACCAAATCCAAGAACTAATTGACCAAGGGTTGATTAGAGAAAGCATAAGTCCTGGTGTTGTTCCCACAGTATTAGCCCCAAAGAAAGATGGTACTTGGAGGTTGTGTACTGATTCCAGGGCCATAAATAGGATAACTATTTAGTATAGGTTCCCAATACCAAGGATAGAAGATTTGATGGCTTGTCTTGGTGGAGCTAGATATTACTCCAAGATAGATCTGAAGAGTGGATATCATCAAATTAGAATTAAAGGGGGGATGAGTGGAAGACTGCTTTTAAGACTACTGAAGGACTTTATGAATGGCTTGTTATGCCTTTTAGGTTGTCAAATGCCCCAAGCACATTTATGAGATTAATGAATGAGGTTTTGAAGAAATTCATTAGAAAATGGGTTGTAGTGTACTTAGATGATACCCAAGTGTTCAGCAAGACAAAAGAGGATCATCTTAGATATCTAAAAATGGTAATGCAAAGATTGCATGAAGAAAAGTTGACAATAAACTTGGAGAAGAGTGAGTTCATGAAGAAAGAGTTGGTATATATAGGTTTTGTTATCTCAAAGGGTAACTTGAAGATGGATGTCAAGAAGGTGGAAGCAATCTTGAATTGGCCTACACAAAAGTCAGCAACTGAAGTCAGAAGCATTCATGGTTTCGCACAGTTCTACTAGAAGTTCATCAAACAGTTCAGTGAAATCAGTGCACCTATTTTAGATACCATCAAAGGAGGTATGAAGTCCAATTTCCAATGGAATGAGCAGGCTGATGAAGGATTTGAGCATCTGAAACAAAGGATAGCGACTCAACTGATATTGACACTTCCTAGTTTTGACAAGTTGTTTACTGTGGAGTGTGATGCTAGTTATATTATTGTCGGTGCAGTTTTGAGTCAAGAAGGAAAGCCAGTAGCCTTTCATAGTGAGAAGCTCAGTGATGCAAAGAAGAATTATTCCTCATATGATTTGGAATTGTATTCATTAGTGCAAGTACTCAGGAAATGGAGACATTATCTTCTTCCTAAAGAATTTGTAGTCTTTACTGATAATCAGGCTTTGATTTTTCTGAGTTCATGGGATAAACTAAGCCATAAGCATATGAAATGGGTGGAGTACATCCAAGCCTATACCTTCACCATAAAGAATAATAAGGGAGTATAGAATGAGGTAGCAGATGCATTGAGTAAAAGGTTACTCACAATGCAAGAAGTTCAGCTAAGGAGTATTGGCATTGAAAGCTTTAAAGATCTGTATCCAGCAGATGAAGACTTTGTAGCAGCATACAAGGTATGTCAAGAATATCAAAATCATTTTCATAGTGTGTATTTGGAGTATACTCTTCAAGAAGGTCTTCTATTTAAGGGAGGACAATTCTGTGTACTAAGAGGTTCCATGAGGGAGAACCTAGTACAAGAGAAGCATAATGGTTCCTTAAGTGGACATTTTGGGTTGAATAAAACTCTAGAGTTAGTCAAGAGGTATTACTATTGGCCAAGAATTAATTAGGGCTTTCAAAATTATGTAGAGACTTGAATGGTTTGTCAGAAGGAAAAAGGGATTTCATCCAATACATGATTGTATCAGCCCCTTCCTATCCCAAATAGACCATGGGAATGCCTTAGTATGGATTTTGTAGTTAGACTACCGGAGACCAAGTAAGGAATGGACAGTAAGGATAGGTTTAGAAAGATGGATCTTTTTGTGCCATGCAAGACCACACATGATGCATGTTACATAGAAAATTTATTCTTTAAAGAAGCAGTACGGATACATGGATTACCTATGAGTATTGTATCAGACCAAGACTCCAATTTTATGAGTCATTTTTGGAAAACTTTATGGCAGAAGCTTGGTACAAATCTTTCTTTTATATTGGCATATCATCCACAGACCAATGGTCAGACTGAAGTGGTGAACCAAAGCTTAGGCAATATTTTGAGATGCCTCACCAAAGAGTGTGGACAATCATGGGATCAGTTACTTGCTCAAGCAGAATATGCATACAATTATATAGTTAATAGATCCACTAGAAAGAGCCCTTTTGAAATAGTCTATGGGATTCATCACAGTGGTATATGTGAATTAAGGGATCTTGGAAGAAATGCAGAGAGGAGTGGGTATGTTGAATATTTTTCTCAATCCATGAAGGAGGTCCATGACTTGGTTAAAGAAGCATTGATTGAGAGTACCACTCACACCAAGTAGAAGGTAGATGCAAGGAAAAGAGATATTCAATTTCAAGTTGGAGATCTAGTCATGGTGCACCTAAAAAAAGCAAGGTTGCAAAAAGGATTTTCGAGTAAACTTTAAATGAAGAAGATAGGCCCTTATGCAATATTGGCAAAGTATGGGTCTAATGCTTACAAAGTTGATCTTCCTACAGACATAGGATTATCTCCTATTTTCAATGTGGCAAATTTGGTATCCTATAAAGGACCAATTCCAGAAGGAGATTCTGATCTAACAATAGATACTGAGGATCTCAAAGCACTTAGACTTCTTGTTACACTGAAACTAAAGGCAGAAGAGATTCTAAATTCAAGAGATGCCAAGAAGACTAGAAGGAATACCTATATGGAACATTTGGTCAAATGGAAAGGAAAAGATGATTCAGAGGCTACATGGGTGCAAGAAACCAATTTTAAGAAGTTAGGCATCAATCCTGACTTACTCCAATCACCTGGAAGTTGATTTCTTTTTGTTTGGGGAGTATGGTGCAGGAGAACCTAAGGTTAGAAAAATTTCTAGGATAGAAAGCATTTTTGGTTTGTAAGGTATTTTGTTCCACCATTCTTGTAATGATGAAGGTCAATCAGTGAAAAAACACCATTGTTGCTTAGTAATTGTTTTCTAAGTTTAAATGTGTGTTGAGGTAGCTTATAAACCTCTCAAAATCCAACAAGGAATTGATGAATTGGCACTAAGTTATACTAGTGCTCGAGAAACTCTGTTGCTTGGGAATGCTACTAGGGAATCTTGATTGGTTTACTCTAGGTTGCGCGAGTATGTTGTGCAGAATGCTCAGGAATGTCGCTCGGTAATGTCTCTCGGGTTACACTTGGTGCTCGGGGATGTTGTTCAATGATGTTTCTCAGGGTTGCTTATAGATTTTGGGTGTTTACTGGCACTCCGGTATTGAAGGAAAAGTTTACTTTGACGCTCAGGATTGGTGCTCGGTAATGGAGGTTTGTTGCTTGGTTATGTCGGTTAACGGCCTAGGAAACGAAGGATGTGATGTTTGTGACCAGCTGGGTCAATTGCAATGGATCTCAATGTGTCATTTTTGTCTTTGATGGATAGGGACACCTATTCCAATGATGTAAGGGTCATTTATGGCTCGACCATGCCTTTTGTGAAAAGTTGTTGAAGTTGTTAAAGAGCACGAGATATTTTGGAGATTTTTCTAAGAGATAGATATATAGTTGAAATCTTTTTTAAGAGAGTAGAGAGTGGACAAAAGAGAGGAATGTATTGTATTTCTTAATAGATTAGAGTTTGTGAATACATAAATCATTTGGAGAATTATCTTGAGCATTTTGTGATGGATTCCATGTGCAATGTGTATTATTCTGTTATTCAGGTTGAACCAATCGGTTTAGCTTGGAGAATGAATCTATCCTAATAGATTCAATATCATGAGATAGTATCCTTACGGTGAGAACCAAGTCTAAAGCACTTGAGGTGAAGATCTTAGTGACTTCCTCAAGTTAGCGTTTGATAATACCCTATAGGGTTCGTTCAGAGACCTTGAAGTAGAGTCAAGCTTACTCTCGGTAATAATTAGACCTTTGGATCTACATAAAAATGCAAGAACTTCTCTGGAAACAAAATAAAGATCACCAAAAATGCAAGAACTCCCAGAAATTAAAAAATAATTCCCAAATGTGAAACTGCACTGCAATGTGTTCTTCTCAGAAATGAAGAAATGGAACCGAAAATGAAGTAATAAGGACCGAAAATGAACTTTTAGAATAAAAAATGAAGGAATATTTACTGAAAACAAAATAAGAATTCCACAATAGAATCTCTTCTACAGTGTCTACAACCTCTAGACACAATTTGGTCAACAATGATGAAAATCAGGGCCTAGATCCCCATGGTGAGCGCCAAAAATATGTGTAATTATTGTACCTGCAAATAACCTGCAACATGACACTTCAATAACTCATTACATTAAATATTAGTATAAGGAAATCCATCAAATCAAACAATTGAAATCAAATTATTACCTCCTAGACATGAAGGTTACTATCTAATTAAGATTGCTCTCATAATTAGGCATTAGATCAGTAAATGACACTCATGAAATGGACAATTTTTCTCAAATGAGTCTAAATTGATGTAATTAAGCTAAAAGACAAGCTAATTAATTCAAATTATGCATCTACATGATTGATTAAGCTAATATTTTAGATGAATTTGATCTAAAATAATGAACTACTAAAATGCTCTCAAGTACAATTGCTATGAATGTTCTACTTGAAATGAAATTAGCATTATCGAGTTGCAAATGATAGTGGATGAATAATGCCTTGATCGAGCTTGATTTTATAGATTCTGTCTCGAAGGGAAAAGTTCAAATTTGAATTGTGTAGTTGAGATTCAATTGGAGATATGTGGTTGATATTCAAACTTGAGCAATCCATGTCCTTCAATTTGATTAGTTGATGTGTCAACTTTTGAGCCATGTGGAGAGAATATTAAGGATTTAATTAACATCTTTATCCATGTGGATTTTTGGTTTTGATTAAATTAAATGGATTAGGACATTAATTAATGAATTAATTCACTCTTTATGTTAGATCATTGATATTCAATTATTGATGAATTATGCAATTAATTTGATCTAATTTAATTACATAATTATGATTGAAATTGATCTAATTTGATCACCTTGATTAATATTTCTCATCGATTAGGACCTAGGTCAATTCAATTTAGATTTAGGCCTCTGAATAGACTAGACCAATTTTAGGTGATTACAATACATGTTCCCATTCCTAATACTAGTCTTCATTCCTCTAGTATGTCATGTGTTTCCATACCATCATCCATTCCCACTTACAACCTACCTTCATACTATTCTTCCTTCCTCTAGTATGCCATGTGTTTCCTTACCTTCATCCATTCCTATGAGGGGTCTTCCCTATTAAGAGCTTACAGACTTATAAAATCTACCTTGTTAATGGATTTAAAACTTACAACTAAGTAAGCACTTGGTTAAGAGATTTACAAAGGCCTCTTAGGACCACTCTGTTAAGAGATTTACCCTAGTTCATTTGCGAGAATTAATTAGTACCTGATCCTTCAATTTTCACTAAAATGATGATAACGGATCTCTTATTTCCAACTATTAACTGATCTCTCAATCTGATATATCTCTATTCTTCCCTTCACTGCTCTGCTTGGTCACTCTATCTAGTCAATGTTTCAGATAGGAAAAATATGCATATACACCTAATCTCTACTCTTCACATCTGCATCCATAAACATATGCACTTTTACACACAAATTTTAGGGTTTGAAGCATCCCATATATAGATCAGTGATGAAACATCCAGATCAAGATCAATGATCTAGATTCATCACATTTTTTCCGCTTAGACATCCCTAATTTTGATTGGTTGCATGTCTTGCATAGGGATCCATGATCACAAATATAACATTTAATTAATGCATTAAATACCTATGAATGATCGTTAAATGATTCATAGAAGTTGGCCAATATGGTTTACCTAGATGTTTGTGCCATTCCAAACACATATACAAAAATTGTCTTACTCAGCATAAGTAAACTCTGGTACTTAATCAATACTGTCTCGCTCAACATAACCATATGTTGTCACTTGGCACTAACTCTTCTATGCAACTCAACAATCATTCTGCTCAACAACTATTGAGTACTCGGTGACCACTGACTTGCTCGGTAGTAACTATAGCTCGGTCTCGGCCTTAGTGAGATGGCTCGGTCATAGTGATGACCAACCAACCTGCCTTATTTATGACTAAGTGTGTGACACTAATAGACAACAAAACTTGGACATCAACAATCTCCCCCTTTGACATTAGTGGCAAAAACACTTTGTCATGACTCTTCATTCCTTTACAAAAATAGTACTCAAATGGAAGTAAAAATCCCCTTTGGATTCTGACTCGGTCTTCATAAAGACTTCACTATATATACAACATATGTACATAATTCAAAAAAAAATGTTATACTTATTTTCCTTCTATATTTCCCCCTTTGATGACATTCATTGCATTTCCCCCTTGTCTATATCTAATTACATTTCCCCCTTATTTTTTTACTCTTGTCTATTGGAGTTGTAGGGTTCAACCCATACTTGTCCAAAAATGGTTTCTGAATCTATAGGATCATCACCAATGCAATATCCCAACTTGTTTTGACAGATTCCAAAACCTGGAACTTGATTTTTAGCTTAGTAGCTAGATCAATCAAAATCTCTGCAATGTTCAGAGGTGGGTCTTTCTGTGCTAATTCATTTTCTACTTTCACCTCTTTTTGCATGACCTCCAAATGAGGTATCAACATGGTCTGAATAGAAATCAATTTTACCCTTATTCTGCCATCCTTAGCCATGAGGTCGGCTAATCTCCCATGTTCATGTTTCAACCTATTAAAATGAATAGAGCTCAAACTTTCATCCACACTCAGTGAGCATCATGTTAACTTTAAATCTGATATATCTTTGTTCTACCATTCACTGCTCTGCTCGGTCACTCTATCTGGTCAATGCTTCATGTATGCAAAATATGCATATACGCCTGATCTCTGCTCTTCACATCTGCATCCATACACATATGCACTTACACACACATAGATTAGGGTTTGAAGAATCCCATATATACATCAATGATAAAACATCTAGATCAAGATCAACGATCTAGATTCATCTCATTTTTTTCGCTTAGACATCCCTAATTTTGATTGGTTGCATGTCTTGCATAGGTATCCATGATCACAAAAATAACGCATTATTAATGCATTAAATATCTGTGAATGATTATTAAATGATTCATAGAAGTCAGCCAAAATATTTTACCTGGGTGTTTTTTCCATTCCAAACACATATACAAAAATTGTCTTACTCGACATAAGTAAACTCTGGTGCTTAGTCAATACTATCTCGCTCGGCATAACCATATGTTGTCACTCGGCACTAACTCTTCCATGCAACTCAACAATCATTCTTCTCGACAACTATTGAGTACTCAGTGACCACTGACTTGCTCGGCAATAACTACTGCTCGGTCTCACCCTTAGTAAGATGGCTTAGTTGCAGTGATGATTGACCAACCTACCTTATTTATGACTAAGTGTGTGAAAATAATAGATGACAAAACTTGGAGATCGACACATACTCTCCTACCAAATTTTATTCTCCCAAGCATGTCAAGCACATGCTCATTTACCAAAGATTATTTATAAATGATGAATTGAATAGGTAAAGGCTTCTGATTGTCTCAAAGAGACAAGAGAATATTCCCCTATAAATCAATGAATCAATCACAAATTATCCTTCTAATTAAGCTCGGTGCCTATGAAAACATGCCAATAGAAAACATGATGTTTTCTTGGAGATGACTAGGCAACCTACATCACAAATTCTATTAGTAGTTTGCAGTTTTGATTTGATCTTTGACAATCGACCGGCAAAAAAATTTTAAATTCTTCAATATGCACAGTGAAATCATATCAAAACACAAAAAGATCGACCAATTAGGGATTAGAATCAAAATTCAGATTGAAAAACTTATTTCTCTTCTTATTCACCTCAAAAATGAAGAAACATTTACCAAATAGGAAGCAGAATTCTAGAAATAATGTAAAGATTAACACAAATAGAAGAACTCTTGGAAATGAAGTAAAGATTACCAAAAATGCAAGAACTTCTCTGGAAACAATATAAAGATCACCAAAAATGCAAGAAATCCTGGAAATGAAAAAAGAATTCCCAAATGTGAAACTGAACTCCAATGTATTCTTCCCGAAAATGATGAAATGGAACCGAAAATGAAGTAATAAGGACCGAAAATGAACTTTTAGAATCAGAAGTGAAGGAAGATTTACCGAAAATGAAAGAAGAATTCCACAAATGAAGCTCTTCTACAATGTCTACAACCTACAGGCACAATTTGGTCAAAAATAATGAAAATCAGGGCCTAGAGCCCCACGATGAGTGCCAAAAATGTGTGTAATTATTGTACCTGCAAATAACCTGCAACATGATACTTCAATAACTCATTACATTAATTATTAGTATAAGTAAAACAATAAAATCAAGCAATTGAAATTGAATTATTGCCTCCTAGATATGAAGGCTACTATCTAATTAAGATTGCTCTCAGAATTAGGCATTAGATTAGTAAATGACACTCATGAAATGGACATTTTTTCTCAAATGAGTCTAAATTGATGCAATTAAGCTAAAATACAAGCTAATTAATTCAAATTATGCATCTACATGATTGATTAAGCTAAGATTTGAGATGAATTTGATCTAAAATGATGAACTACTAAAATGATCTCAAGATACAATTGCTATGAATGTTATACTTGAAATGAAATTAACATTATCTAGTTGCAAATGAGAATGGATGAATAATGCCTTGATTGAGCTTGATTTTATAGATTCTGTCTCGGAGGGAAAAGTTCAAATTTGAATTGTGTGGTTGAGATTCAATTGGAGATGTTTGGTTGATATTCAAACTTGAGCAATCCATGTCCTTCAATTCGATTAGTTGATGTGTTGACTTTTGAGCCATGTGGAGAGAATATTAAGGATTTAATTAATATCTTTAGCCATGTGTATTTTTGGTTTTGATAAAATTAAATGGCTTAGGACATTAATTAATGAATTAATTCACTCTTGATGTTAGATCATTGATATTTGATTATTGATGAATTATGCAATTAAATTGATCTAATTTAATTACACAATTATGATTGAAATTGATCTAATTTGATCACCTTGATTAATATTTCTCCTCTATTAGGACCTAGGTCAATTCAATTGAGATTTAGGCCTCTAATTAGACTAGACCAATTTTAGGTGATTACAATAAATGTTCCCATTCCTAATACTAGTCTTCCTTCCTCTAGTATGCCATGTGTTTCCTTACCTTCATCCATTCCCACTTACAATCATGTTCCCTTTATTTATTCCAATGTTCCTTCCATTTAACATAATGCTCCTAATATTACCCACATTCCTTCTTCTACTCTTTCCACCGAATCTACAATCAATAGTCTTTCTCAAACTATGTCATCTTTACAACAAAAAAATTGCTTCCATGACTCAATCCAAGTTTAACATACCAACTTTTGATATTGCTAGTCCCATATCCTTGGATATAACCCATGCCCTCATTCCTCAATACATTAAAATCCCTTGTTTAGACACCTACAATGGTAAAGGTGATCCCTTAACCTGTGTTAAGACCTTTCAAACATTGTGTAGTGACTTTTGTCATGGTCAAAGGTTCATGGCTAAGCCATTCACTAGAAAATTTTGAGATAAGGCCTTGTAATGGTATTTCTCCTTGCCTTATTTCATTTATTCCTTTCAAAAAAAAATTGATTCCTTCATTCAACAATTCCAAAACAATATTGGTCCTAAGATATCCTTGACTGGTTTGATGCATTGTAAACAAGGTCCTAAAGAAAAGGTTATTGATTTCATTGGTAGATTTAAACATTTACATGCTCAAATATATTGTGTTATACTTGATATTGATGTACAACGTATGTTTATTGCTAATTTACAAAAAAATATTAGGGACGAGATTTTATTTTTTGAATTTTCTTCCTTTACTCAATTATGTGCAATGCTTCATAATTATCATCTTCAAGTGAGTCAATTTGAGAGCACCACGCCAGTGGCTCCATTTGATAAGGATGATGCTGCATCAAAGTCCTTTCAGAAGGTTCAAAAACTAAAGGGATTCATCAATATCAATTCTTCATCTAATCATGTTGATGAGAAAGTGGTAGCAACAACCAAAGGTGTGGATACTTTGTTATCTTAATTTAAAACCTACTTGTACTTTTACTCAGCTTAATGAATCTTTGCATAATGTGATGATGAAGTGTCTTAATGCTAATATGTTAACACTTCCTCCCATTAACCTAATTTATCCTAAAAAACCTCAATCCAAATACTTCAACCCCAAAGCTTTTGTCAATACCATCGTCAACCCGGTCATGATGTTGAAAAATGTTTCCGTTTGAAATTTGTCATCCAATACCTTATTGATTCCAATGCTATATCTATTGAAGGTGTGAATGAGAAAGGAAAAAATCTGTAGCACCTCCCAATAAAAACTTTCAAATTTATACTGATCCTTTACCCTCCTCTCATTCCACATATATCATTGATTCTACCAAGCCTTTTCCTTCTTCCTCTCATGTTGTTGCATATGATGACAAATCTATTGAAGCCAACAACATAGTTAACCTTATTGATCAAACTAAGTCCAAACCTAAACCCAAACCTGAACCTGAGATTCTCATTATCTTTGATCCTATTGAAACTATTAGGGATCCTAATGGTCCTCTTTACATTATTGCAAGAGTTAATGGCCTTATTTCCCATGGTGTCCTTATAGATCTCACTTGTATGGTGAATGTTATAACTAAAGAACATATTTTCACATGACAAATGCAACATGATGTCTATGAAAAATTGGATGTGACAATTCAAACTTGTAATGGTTTCATTTTTCCTACTCATGGTTCTATCACTTTTCATGTAGAATTTTGTAGTAAAACTATAGATGTCACCTTTTTATTGTCATCCCAACTTTTGATCAGTTTCAAGTCCAACTTGGTCTTCCTTGGCTCACCTCCATGAAATCTATAGCCTTTCATATCCATAAGCGTGTGAAATTTCCTCATAATGGATAAATCATCATTATTAATCATAGTCTTTTTCATCCTTTAGTTCCTCAAGAGTTCATTGACCTTGACTTATTTTTGCCTTCTATACCTCAACCTACTCACCCTCACAAAGATAATCATTTTCGGTCCTATTAAAAATACAAAATCCAAAAGATTTGTGAACTTAGCAATCCTAAAGATATTCCATCTCCTTTCCCTAGACCTAGACTCCTTCCTACACTACCTACACCTCATCTTTATGCTTTTGTTCCACCTCCTATAACCTACAAACTTTCTACCCATCCTATCTCTCAACCTAGTGAGTTCCATGCATTTCCCCTCCTTAAGGAAGAAAAGGATCTCATGTTGATTGATCCCGAGCCAAACTAAATCTCCAACAAGAATAAATGTAATCGTTGTGCATGTGATAGTTGTCACGAGAATCTTGCTAGAGCCCGTGAGAGTGCTTCCCAAATCATTTCCTCCCATGAAACACCTACTGATTCTTTGATTCCATTTGACCAACCTATGCACAACCTAAGGGAGGAAGTCAATATGAAAAATATAAGATTGATTAATCTAGATGATGAAGATACTTTAGATGATGATGCTTTTGATGCAACTAATGATGTTATTCATGCTAATCATTCTGATGACATGTATAAGCTTATTGGTGTTAATCATGATTTTCTAGCTATGTTTTCACAACAATTATCTCTTAGTTCTAGTGATGAACAAAGTGATCCATCTTTAGAGCATGGTCCTTGTTTGGAACTAGCTATTGTTCCATCTATCGTGCTTGATATTTCTCCTCTTGCAAGTTTCCCACCTTCCCTAAACATTACAGACTGAGAGGGGGGCAGGTGATATGTTTGACTAGCTCCTCTTATATGGTGGATTTTGTATGTTTTCTTGTTTGTTGTGACGTGCTTCCCTCATGATGCAATGCTTGTTATATATTTTTTAGATTTGTTTAAATGACCCTTGTTGCTCTGTTGGCACAAGGTGATAAAGGAATCGATCTGTTGTGACATTCTTCTATTTTTTTCTTATTTATTCTATATATTGTTACATGTTATGTCATACATGTGCCACTATCTATAAATGTTCTTTTTTTTTTGTCTGATTGAGGATGATGCAAAATAGTAGCTACCTATCTTTTTGGTCTTCATGATGTCGGCCCAAAAAAACTCTTCTTCATAACTCTTACATGGCACTATTCCTTCGTGCTTGTAGTTTTTCTACCTTAGGGGAATGACGACATTTCATTTTGATATAATATACACACATATATTACCATATGATCATACTGACTCTTGAGTTAGCATATCCCTTCCATGCTCTCTTTTGTTATGTGTTTTATTTTCCCTTGGTTTGTCCTTTGTTAGGGACATCTCATAGTGGAAATTTCTTTTGTTGGATTCATGTATGCTCTGTTAAATCCATTTCTCCCATTAAGGAATTTGCAATTGCTTTAACGTGGGGGCATACACTTCGCTCATTGTTTCACACTTTTCACACACACGCAATGATTCAATATTTCATATCATGGATCCTTAGACTAATCCTTCTTTTATTGGTCCTTTGATTAATCGCACATACTTGGTCCTTTGACTGACCACACGCACTTGGTCCTTTAGATGACCACTTTTTAGGTCCTTAGACTGATCCTCTTTGATGGGTTGGTTAGCAACTATGTACCTTGCTATATTTATAATGCCATATTTTGCAGCGCCTTTTCCTTTGCATGATCCAAGGTAAGGAAATTCCTTACTGGGCTAGTGGTCTTGTCCTCTTTCTCTCTCGGGTGATGCCTCTCTTATTTTTATTTTGTATTTGATGAAGACTTAAGTCACTTGGGGGCTTGATGTTTCTTTGTCTCCTTAACCTTGATAAGACCTTTCATATGCATTGATCTACTTTACCATGAGCATGAGTTTGTCTCATACTCCCGCTGAAAGTGGGGACTGACTGTACTATCCTAAAAAGTTAGTACCCATTATTGGTGGCTCTAATTAGGACCTATAACCCCTTTTTGTATTTTGAGGTCTTTTTACCCATTTTTCTTAATCCCAGCAACCTATAATTCAAATTATGGCCTCTACTTGTCATCCCAAGTCCCTAGCCAAATTTGGGACAAAATACAAAGGTGCACAATATTTCAAACATTGTGTCCCTAGGTGCACAACATTCTAGGCATTCTACACCCTAGGATTTTGTCCCAAATTGGGCCCGAAGCCCGATATTGGGGTTCTTCATTCAATTATTGTCTGGTGGTTGGCCTGGCTTAGTTTTAGATCCTAAAATAAGGGGCAAAGTATATAAACCCAATATCTCTCCTCATTTTGCATATCACAAGTACTCTCAAGCTATCAAGTGCAAGAAATCATTTTCATATTTTCAAGAGCATTCAAGCAAGCTAGGTGATTTCAAGGTCTCAAGCCAAAGCATTATTCTTCTTCTTCCATCTCATCAGGGAAATATTCTTCAAGTTGGAGAAAACTTTTCTATCCCATGATGGTGTTTTAGTGGAGATTTCAAACAAGAAAAGAAGATCTCTCTTTCTCCATAATTCATTCTTCTCTCTCTCCTTGTAAGTGTGATCAAGTTTCAAGCAAATTCAAGATCTATGGGTGGTATTTATAGATCCATGAATATGTGAAGCCATCCTTGATCTTACATCTCTTCTACAAGGTCAACATCTACATTCAATAAATAAACATCAAGCATTATTCATGGATTTGAGCGATACAAATATTTGTCCATGAGGGTAAGCACATTAACACGATATTGAGCCTTTGTGTTTACTCTATGCTTTACATTTTATATTTCAAGGTTGATTCCTAAACAGGGCTTTGACCAAGGAAAACCCCTTTAGCCAACCTATTTTCCTATTTTTATATGTGCAAGTGTAGGCCAAGAAGTTGTAATTGCAAATATGAGCTCCACAGGTCCTGACACGGGTCCCCACAGAATCTAGAACATATTCACCAGGTATAGAATGTTTCAAGCATTATTTACCCTCAGAAACAGGCTCAAATTTTCAGGACAGACAACAAGCAGTTTACAGGATCTAGTTCTGGAAGTACAATTATTTCTGGGATCCCAACAGTTGGAAAAATAACAATAGAACAACATCTCCATCTTTTTGAGGTACACTTATCTTTATCACATTTCAATTTTAATTTCCTTTTTAGCATTGCAATCTACAAAATTAGATAGTTTAGTTTGTCTTCCTTCTCAATTTACAAATCACACATACACACAACAAAAGGAAATACAAGCTCCTAAGATATGAATCTGGTATTGACATCACTTCATCTCTTTTGTGGTGTTGATCCGATTTGACTTGTGATGGTTTTGTATTTCTATTGCACACGCAGTGAATTTGGGGAGA
>MU226293.1:451043-475527 GCA_018584345.1 Thuja plicata
CAGTTCATGATATATTGCTTTCAGTTAGATTTCTTTCAAGTGCCTTGCCATACTTGAGAGAGAAGGTTGAAGTGTTACTTATCTGCTATAAAAAGCCTTGTAACTTGAAGGATAAGTCAAGGTATAGACCTACCAGCCTTGGTTTTGCAGAGCCACAATTGCAGAAGTTCCAACCTTGCCTTGGTTGTGACTTGTTAGTTGGCCAAATCACTTGGGTTTCCAAGCATTGGATTGGCAAGTCCATAGGAAATCCAATCTGTTGATTTGAGCACCAACAAAGTCAACAACCAACAACTCCACTCATATCTCTAACATCATGAAAGTGGAGCCACGTGATTTAACAGGGGATATGATGCCTCAAGAGGAGAATGTTAACCATATTGTTGGCAAATCCATTTGCAACGACTGTTAGCACAACCTTGGAGCTGGCTAAATTGAAGGTTGAGGTGCTCGGGGAGGATGGTGAAGATGAAGAGATGAAGACAATTATAAAGATCTTTTCAAGTTCCTCACAGATGACTGGAGCTATGTGCTCTATCAATGAGGATGTGAAATTAAATCACCTTACCATGTTTAACATCACCTTACCATGTTTAACATCGCATGTTTAACATTGTCTAGAACTTCAGCTAGATCAACTGGAGTCTGAAGAGTGCATACCAACTGAGGGGGAGAGCAAGGGATAGCCACAAGCTCAGCCATAAAAAGGCAGGGAGAGGGAAGGGGACTCGGCAAGCCCAATACGTCCAGCTACAGAATATAGGATTGGAGACAAAGGAGGTCTGGAGAACCCAGAAGAGGGGGAGATCACAGGGCAAGACAACATTGTTCTCTCCTTTGTTCTAGATTCACAAGAAGATGGGAGGCACGAGGGGGGACAGGGCCCAATCCTCTCCAAAGAATGTAACTTTAGCAGAAGCAATTATATTTCTCCAAGGAAGATTAGCCATTTCCTGGAAATGGTATCATCTACCACTCCTGGACAGATCTCAAGAATGGAAGCCCTTTTCGATAGCTACAAAGATGTCTCCAAAGATGAGAATGTGGGACCATGGATAACAATGAAAAAGAAAAATAGTAGGGACCCATCTCCGGCCTCACCTGTAGCTACAAGAAGCAGAGCTAAAGAAGACACAAGGAGAAAGTCTAACACACTAGGAAGGAAGAGTATGAATCAAGTCAGAAAGGAAGAAGCAAAAACAAATATTACGGATGGTTATCAAAGGACCATCCAGGAGTCTTATAATAAATTATGAAGGTCATATCATGGAACATTCGTGGGCTAAATGGAGTCCACAAACAAGAAATTATTAGGAATATGATAAGGGATCATAGACTAAACATTTTTTTGATACAGGAAACTAAAATGAAAAAAGAAAAAGTGGAAAGCATTTCCTTTGGCAAAGGTATGAGGACTGCAGCTACTGACTCAGAGGGAGCCTCTGGAGGCTTACTGGTGTTATGGAAGGATAATCTCAATGCTCATATCATTTGTGATGAAGGCAACATTTTACTTATTCAATTCAAGAACCTAAAAGACTAGGAGAGTTGTGCCATAATGAACATTTATGCTCCAAACACAAAGAATAGCAGGAGAATCTTCTAGGACCAACTACAGATTTTGTTCGCTAAGATAATATCCAAAAGCCATTATCATGGGTGATTCAACACCCCACTTAAGGAATCTGAGAAATTTGGGGGTCTGCCCCCTGACCTCGAGAGTAGGCAGCAGTTAGCTAATTTGATCAATTATTTGGCTCTCATTGATGTGGATTTAGGAGGGGGAAAATTTACCTGGTCGAATAGGAGAGCTAGCTCAGAGTGTATTCAGGTATGCCTCGACAAAGCCCTCATCTCTATGGACTGGATGCAGTAGTATCACAGTCATCTATCCTCCATGGCGAGATTCGGATCTGATGACTCTCCAATCTCTCTCAACCTGGACAATCACAACAAGAAAAAGGCCTTCCCCTTCAGATTCAAGAGGATGTGGACTACCCACCCAAACCTCCACAATAAGATAAAGGAGTGGTGGAGCATAGATGTGGATGGTACGACGATGTATAGGGTGGCTAAGAAGCTCAAGAACATAAAAATGGAGATTAGAAAATGGAACAAAAGGGACTTTGGCAATATTTTTTAGACTAAAGACAGGATTAAGTCAGATCTTACAGGGATTTAGGAAGAGATCCAAAACCAAGGATATGATGAAGACAGAATGAGTGTTGAAAAGTCCATTTTGGCTGATCTTCACAACATTGTAAGCAAAGAGGAAATGTTCTGGAGGAAAAGGTCAAGATCGGTGTGGTTGAAAGAGGGGGACAAAAACTCTCGCTTCTTTCACCTATCCACTATGAAACACAGGATGGCTAATAGAATCAGTGCTATTAAAAAAAAGGGATTTATCTTTGGAGGAAGACAATGAGATTGCAAATAAGGCCATTAGGTACTTCTCTCAAATCCTTACTAAAGAGCATAACCTGAGAGTGGAAGACCAGGAGGTTATCCATCAGACCATACCTAAGGTGATCACGGAAAGACAAAATAAGGATATAATGGCTATCCCTGATCAGGAGGAAATCCATAAAGCTTTTTTTTCTTTACCTGCGGAAAAAGGCCCTGGCCCAGATGGTTTCCCATCTTTCTTTTTCCAGATGTACTGGGATGTTATCAAAGATGACATTGTTAAAGCAGTCCAGGAATTTTTCGGAGCTAAGAGCCTTCTTAAAGAGATCAATGTCACCTTTCTTGTTCTCGTCCCAAAAATTCCAGGTGCAGATTCTTTTCATAGCTTTAGACCTGTTAGTCTGTGTAACTCGTTTTATAAGATCATCTCCAAAGTCTTAACTATCAAATTTCTTAAAATCCTCCCGGTTATTATTTCCCCCCAACAAATGGGTTTTTTCCCTGGTAGACAAATCTTGGACTCTATCATGGCAATGCATGAGGTGATTCACTCTTTGGAGGAAGGCAAAAGGGAAGGATTCCTTCTTAAACTGGACCTTTCCAAGGCGTATGACAGGGTTGATTGGCTCTTCCTGAGTAACATCTTGGGGGCTTTTGGCTTCAATGACAAGGTAATAGAGATTATTTCTCAGCTCATTTCCACCCCTCCTTTCGCGGTTTTGGTGAATGGTTCTCCTTCAGATTTCTTCAAATCTTCTAGGGGTCTTAGGCAAGGAGACCCCCTCTCCCTAATACTCTTCATCATTTTGGCTGAATGCATGGGAAGGCTTATCCATGACAATAGGAGAAGGGGACAAATCATTGAGCTTAAACCTTCTTCTGGCCCTTTCACTTTTTCCCACCAGCAATTCATGGATGATATCATTTTAGGTGGTGAATCATCGGTGAAAGAAGCTAGAAATGTTAAGAAAATCCTGAATTCTTACTCCAATGCTACGAGACAGCTTATTAACTGGAACAAGAGCTCGGTGTTCTTCATTAATACCCCCATGGATAGACAGAGGAAAATGGCAAGCATTTTGGGTTGTGCTTTTGGATCCTTTCGCGCATCCTATTTAGGTCTTCTGCTCGGAACCAAACCACCTGAGTCCTTCTAGGGAGGCCTTATTGATAGATTCAATAGGAAATTGGCGGGCTGGAAGTGTATCACCCTTAGTCAGGCAGGTAAAGTGATATTGATACAATCTACTCTTCAGAACCTCCCTACTTATGCTCTAAGCCTCTTCTCTATTCCTGCTAAGGTGGCAGACTCTCTGGAAGCAATCCAAAGAAATTTCTTATGGGCCGACAAAGAAGGAAACAATAAGTACCCATTGGTGGCTTGGGATACTATATGCAAGCCTAAAAAACATGGAGGGCTAGGAATCAAGAATTTGAAGCAGTTCAACAAAGCTTTGCAAGAAAAACAAATTTGGAGAATTTTCAATTCAACAAGGGAATGGAGGGATATTATGAAGGATAAATATGCAGCAAACATAACCTTCAAACAATTCATCAGCAGAGAGATGGACCTGAAGGGATCCTACATTTGGAATGGCATTCTGAGGACTAAGGGTATAGCGACCGCAAAAGCAAGATGGAAATTAGGCAATGGTTGGCATGATGATTGGCTCAGACAGGGTCCTTTATGGAACTTGGAGCCTTATAATAGATGGGCTAATTCTTGCATTGAAAGATATGGCAGCAGAGTTAGTGACTACTGAATCAACAATGAATGGGTGAACCTAACTGAGGTGTCCCAGGACCTTAAACCTCTTATGGTCAAAATTGGTCACACTCCCCTCTCTTAATGAAGATGTTATTGTTTGGGGGGAAACTACAGATGGTATCTACCCGGTGGCTTCGAGATATGAAACCATGCAACACATTGATACTACCCCCAAATGGGCCAAGGCCTGGTACCCTGGTATTATCCCTAAGATCAACATCTTTTTCTGGACTATGCTCCAAAATTGTATTTTGACTGTGGATAACCTAATAAAGAGAGGAGAGCACATTCCTAATAGATGTATCTTATGCAAAAATCAAAGTGAGAGTGTGGACCACTTGTTTATCCACTATGACTTCACCAGACAAATATGGTATCATTTCCTGTCTTTTTTTGAGATATCCTGGTGTTTCCCCAATACGACTCTTGAGCTCTTTGACCAATGGCATCAGGGCTTGAGAGGTCATAATTTATGGCCATGGGCTATGCCACACATATGTTGGGGAGTGTGGAAGGAGCGAAATAATAGGATCTTTAGGGAAAAAGCTACCACTGCTAAGTATGTTTCCCACAAAATATCAAACACCCTCATGGAAAGCTACACTCACAGCAATGGTATCAGTCCACTTCGCAACAACGGGCCTAATGATACCAAAAAGAGAATGGATTGCATATGGACATTACCGTCGGAAGGGTGGTTCAAAGCTAACTTCAATGGGGCTGCAAAGGGCAACCCTGGGAAGGCTGGTGTGGGAAGAATTATAATGAACTCTCATGGCAAAGGAATTGCTTCTATTTTTGCTCCCCTGGGGTCACAATCTAACCATTATTCTGAGGTGAGTGCAGCACATCACACCTTAAGGCTAGCCCAGGATATGGGGATCAAGAATTTTTGGTTAGAAGGGGACTCAAAGAACATCATAGATTGCTTAAATGAAAAGCACAAGCCTGCGTGGACAATTGAGAACATTAGTGGGGAGTGCAGACAAATCCTCAAAACCTTTGATCATGTCCATGTGGCACATGAATACTGGGAAGCCAACCAGGTGACTGACAAGCTGGCAAATATGGGAGTCAAGAGTGAGGGAGTTAAAAGGTGGAATGACGGGAATAATTTTCCGCTGGAAATATTAGCCCTCATTGAAAGTGATCGGGTTCCGGGAATACTCGGAGTTATTAAATGATAATTATGAAGAGTAATGACAAATGGGGGAAGAATCACCGAATGATGTGCAAGTACGGGAGAGGCGGAGGGATTATCATTTTATGGTCTCATCGGCACACTTGGAGGCATAAAATTGATTATAGCATTCACAAGGCAAAAAGAAGATTCACGAAACATAAACTCAATATCACTTGGAAACAGAGGGCTTTTAGTGGGAATTATACCAGAAACAGAGGAGGCAGAGAAATTGTAGATATGGTGGGTGAAAGGCACGGGAGGGAACCAGAGAAGGAAACTGAAAAATGGTGATGAAGATCCAAGGTTTGGAAGATTTTGAAAAAGGGTGAAGTGACTACCTTCATTGAGCCTCTTCATGGGTGGAAGCCCTCTGTTAAGAAGATGATGGTGAAAAGCTGGAATGAAGGGCAGGTGAAAATTAATGGGGTGGATTTTATGGTGACGGAGGAAATTGTTTCAGATGTGACTGGTATACCCATCATTGGGAAGAAATTTTACAGAGATAGGAAGATTTCTGGTCAAGCTCTGATGGAATTTGTTAAAAATGCGGAGGAAAAGAAAGCACTAGTGAAGAAGGGCACTTTCTACCAGCCGAGCTCAATCAAGCTACTATGGAGGTTCGTGTTGCGGGCTATAATCAAATACATCTCTCTGGATACGAGATTCGACCGCATAAGCACTCACCACTTCGTGCTTCTTAACCATTTCAGGTATGGGGCTAGGATATATATTCCTTTCTTCCTATATTCGTCTATCAATGAAAACATTAATGATTATAAGGAGAAACCCATCAACAACCGGCTTTCCATGAGGGTTTACTGTTGTTAATTTATGAATATTTTAAAGCTCAGACTATGGGGAAGGAAATTAAATGTATGAAGGAGGGAAATGATGAGTCTGAGGAGGGTTCAGGTGAGGATTATGTTCCCTCTGATACTGAGGACAACCGAGATATGCACTCGAATACTGAGGAGGAAGAGCCTCTACAGACGAAGAAGGGGAAGAAAAGAGTTAAAATGGAGTCTTTAAAACAACACATTGAGATCTCCTCTGACAAGGAGTACAACGAAAATGCGGATGGGATGGAAACGAAGAATGAGAGTTCTGGAGAAGAGGGAAAAATAAAATGAGGGAAGCAGGGGAAGATGGAAGGAAAGAAGAAGATAACAATCAAATTGTCGGTTCAGAAAGAGGAGGCAAGCTCAGGGATGAGGGCAACGAGGTTCAAAAGAGGGAATCGGATTAAGGAGGAAACCCAGGAGGAGAGGCAGGACAGCCAGGAAAATATACAAGAGGAGAGAGATGGAAAAGAGGAGAATCAGGGGAGGGAGAATGAGGAGGTTGATCAGAGTCAAGGGTTTGCGGAATATGGGGAAGATCATTACACCTACAGCATAACTGGCAAAAACAAGAAAGTTGTTTGGAGGAATTTTGACACGGTCTCTGCTAAAATGGGGATAAAGAGAGAAATGGTTAGACTTTGGTTAAGGAGAACAAGGAGGGAAGAATCCAGATGGAAGAGTTAATTGATCCAGCTTTGGTGATTCTTAGCGACAATGCGAGGGAGGATCCTCATATGGACGTTCTGAACAATGCTAAAAATAGTGTCATTGATAGCTACATAACCACGAAATGGACCTTCTACAAAATCTACGAGCTGAAAAAAAGAATGGACAGGATGGAGAAAGATAACATTAATAACAAGAACAAGAACATTGCAGAGGACAGGGAGCTGGATCGCAGAGTGAACGAGCTGAAGAAAAGAGTCGAAAGTATTGAGGATTCAATGGTCAAAATAGCTGAGCAAAGCTACAATATACTAAAGGCTTCAAATGATAATATTAAGGTGATTATTGACAAATTTGAAGAGCAAAGAGGGAACAAGGAGGACCAGCCACTGAACTGTGGAAGGGATAAGCCACCAAAAGAGGGAATTAAGAAGAGGACAAGAGACGCCACAAAGAAGATGGAGAACCAGGAAGCTGATAAAGAGCTGACAGACCTGAAAGAGGCTACGGGTAGAATGACCGAGCTGGAGATGCGTGCTGCTGAGATTCTCAGAGACATTGCTTGAATTGTGTCCCTGGTTTTTTTTTCCTAGTCTTTTTGGTTTTGTCCCCGGCTTTCTGCATTCTTTGGGACTGTTTTGTTTGGATGTGGGTTTGCCTGTTCCATTTAGGTTGATACATAACGTTTATATGCTCTAGTTTATTTTTTTTTGCTCTGTAGGGTTTCAGGGACCCATCAAAACCTGTTTTCCTTAATCAAAAACATCGCACTGGGTTTTGCTTTTGACATTTTTAGCCCCTCTGTTTTATTTGTTATGTTAATTTGGGCTCAAACTATAGAATGAACTAGTATCTTGAAGTTAGATGTTTAGGTTGGTTTACTTCTTCTGGATGAAGTTTAAAATTAACGCTCTGGTTTCTTACAATGTGTTGATTGACATTGTTGTGTATATGTTGGTAAGCTATATGTTGTTAGTGGTAGCTAATTCTTGATTGCTTCTTTAGGTGAAAGTTTTTAATGTTTGTTTGTTAGTCTTTATGCCTTCAAATTGTAGTTTTGTAAGCATCGGCACTCTAATTCTAGTGTTGACCAGTATCAAAAACTTTTATTTTATTGCGTATGTTCTTATAGAAATTAGTCTTGTGCATGCTATAAAATTTGAATACAAGAAATATACTTTATTTTTTAATTATTAAGACATTTCAAATCACACAATATATCCCAAAAAAATTGCATTCTAACCTATATTCTGATAAAGATAAATATGATAGTTAACATCAGTTAAACAAATCTAAACAAATTTGTTCGTTATTTGCAGGAGCCGTTATCCCAACCGAAGGAATCCGCCATTGTTTAAAGAAATGAACCCTAAAAAAAACGAACAAGTCATCTCTCCAAATCAAATTCTGCTACAAAATCTCACAATCTAGCAAAAGGGTTTTCAAAAATCCCCAAAATGGACACGAGTGAATCAGAGAAGAGATATCCACAAGTGAAAATCCGGGAATGGGAGGACGAATACATGAAATTCGATCTGTACGGCACAGATGTGAGCATCGCAAATGCCCTGCGCAGAGTGATGATTGCAGAGGTGCCGACCGTGGCCATTGAGCTCGTCGACATCGAGGCCAATTCGAGTTGTTTGGCCGACGAAATGCTCGCTCACCGCCTGGGACTTCTCCCCCTGATCAGCCATTCCGCCATGAAAATGATAATGTCCAGAGATTGCCACAACTGCGATGGAGATGGCCCCTGCAATTTCTGTTCTGTGGAGTTCCATTTGAATGTGGCCTGCACCGCAGATCAGACGCTGGATGTCACCACAAATGACTTGATTCTCACCTCCACCGGTATTTCTGATGTTGAGCCTGTTAGCCGCACAAAGCCTGGATCCACGTAACTCTATATTTGTTGCCCTAAATGCTCTCTTTTTACACTTTCTTTCAATTATACACGTGTGGGTATATATATAGATGTATATATATACATATACACACATACACACGTGTATACATACATTTGTGTTTATATACATATATACACACGTGTGTATATATATACACATGTATATACACATATACACACGTGTAGATATATATATACATATATACACATGTATATATACATTTGTATATACATACGTGTATGTATATATACACATACATATACATATACATATTTATTTAAATGTTGAACATTTTATTTATAATATTCTACTTCTTAGAGTAAATGTTCATATATAATTATATACTTTAATTATAATATGCTATTTTTTATGGTAAATGTTTATTTATAATAGAGAATATTTATTCCTTAATTGTCATTATATAGGCCTATTACTCTTGCCAAATTGTCTAGAGGTCAACAATTGAAGGTCAGATGTCTTGCAAGGAAGGGGATTGCAAAAGACCATGCAAAGTTTTCACCTGCATGTACTGTTGCTTTTTTTGTGGTGCCCCATATTCACATCAATTATGATCTTGCTGACAAATTAACTCTCCAACAAAAGAAGGAATTTATTGAAAGCAGTCCTACCAAGGCCTTTCAACTTAACGTTGACACTGAACAGGTTTGAATTACTTTTTTATAACTTTTTAATACTTAAAAACATATATAGAATTTTAGGTGCTAATTTCAATCCTGAAATAACAAATTGATATTAATTTATTTTTCAAATTGTTAATTGTTTGTTAGTTTTAATTATTATTTTATTATTTTATTTTAATGCTTTCCTACAAATTAATTGATTTTGTTTACATCTCTTTAGATAAAGAAAAGAGAAATAGAATCCTCTATTATTAAGAATATTATTTTAACAATTACGAGTTTTCTTCAAATTCATATAAAGATATAAATATAATTCATACAAATAATTAATATATTTAATGATATAACTTTATGTTTATTATTTAGGTCTAATAAATGACGAATAATTAATAGCTAATTAAAGGCCAGAATGAGAAGGACTAAGCTCCTTACTGTTGGTAATGGGTTTATGTAGATTATATAAATTTTAATATTTGTTGATTATATTTTAAAAATATGTATACTTTGTTTAAAGTTACAAATTTTATGATAAATTTATCTCTCACCTTTCTTTATATATTAAGACAAAATCATATGGAATTTCAAATTTGGTACAATTTTTTACATAATTGTAGATTTTTAAAATTATAATGTGAAATTTCATTAGATTTAAGTTAAATGTTAGTTTGTAGATTTCACAAGATTGAAGATTAAAAAAAAAATAGTTCACATAGATGCAAAATGCCTAGATATGTAGTATTTCTCAAATAAATGATGCAAATATCATGCTTGCTAATTCGAAACACCTTACAATAATCTATATAGATTTTTTCAATAATTTTTTAACATTATTTAAATTGATGTTAAAGTTGGTTTGGTTTTCTTATACAGATAGAAGTCATCAATCCAGAATTATATAACTCTTATGATGAAGAGGTTTTAAGACAAGCTGAACTCATGAGCGTACCAGGGCTGGTCACCGTCATTCCAAGTGATGATCACTTTGTTTTTACTATAGAAACAACTGGTGTAATTAAAGCTCATGAGCTTTTTTTAAATGCCATTCAAGTTTTAAGACAAAAACTTGACAATGTACGCCCAACCTTAGATGACAATGAAGAACTTATTGATTTTGATAATCATATGTAAAATTTATACTTTGTTCTTGCAACTAATTAATATTTAAATTGTGTTAGAATATTTTTATTTTTATTTATTATTATCATTATATTTATTTTTATGAATAAATTATTATTTTACCAATTATGATGTTAATAATTATTAAATTAAGAAATATTAGATATGCAAATTCTAAATTTTCATAATAAAATAATATATAATTTAAAATTAAAATATATAATCTATAATATTTTATATTTTTATTAAATTATTTATTCAATAATTTGTATAAAATTTTATTGTAAGGACGAGTATTTGTCTTTGTATTATTGTAATAGTAGTATTTGTTGGTTAGTGGATAGATAAAATATAGTCAACAAATTCTCATAAGAATGAATCATAAATTTATTAAAGATCATAGTGTTTAGAGGTTACATTGGTTTTAATTTTGATTCATAGCAGGGATACCTATGACTAGTATAGTTGAGGACTAGGAATAAGTATTTTTTAAAAATTGATGAACAAATGGTTAGTTAGTAAAGAATCTTCCTAGAATAATTTGTTGAATTTGAGTTTGATATCACCCTATACAAATGTTCTACAAACTACTAGTGAGAACCTACTTTCATAGCATTGTAATAAAAGTATTTGTTATCTATTTGGATATATATTAGTTTAAGATCAAACTCTTTCAAGTTGAATGTATCATAACTTTACTTGGTTGATGAATGGATTGACCTTAGTAGATTCATACTAACACAATTGTCACTTAGTTGGAGTCAAATTTGTTTGAACTAGAATAAGTATTAATGAGAAGAATTTTTCATAAAGAAGCAAAATAAATTTATTGAGTAGTTCTAAAATAAATTGAAATAATTCTAAAGTAAATAAAATAGTTATAGAAAAACTTATGAAGGAAGTGTTTTTATTATATTTCCACTTCCTAACATTTTGTCTCATTTCACTCTTTATTTCTCATTACATTGTTTTGTTTCCATGACTATCTTTATATTTTAGACTCAAATAATGATAATCTTAGTAACCAAAAAAAAAAAAATTTAGCATAACGCTCCATATCAGCCAGATGTTCAACAATGCCCATATACTAAGAAAAGTACTAATTCTAACCAGAAACGTCTTACTGTGTCCAATTTTAACATTAGAATTCTCACATCTATTATCTACCCATTTACATATTTGCTACCATAATAAAAAAAATGGCTCAAATACATTCTTGAATCATATACCCTGCAGAGTCAGATTTGGATCTCAACTGATTGACACTTTCCTTTCAAACAAAATTTGCATCAGAAGTAAATGAGAAGAATATCACCATCGTAGCAAAAACATACTGTATGTACAGGTTCTGAATGTATTTTTCATCCATCCATCATTACATCCTCTTTGCGCTGAAGCATGTATCAAACCAGTCCCTCTATCCTAAAGCACAAAACTAAAGAAGCTCAATATTGTGAACATATGGAGGGACTATATTGATATATCAATCTATCTATAATGTTAGGCTCACAGTTTTCAAGAATCAACAGGACTCACGAACAGAACATGCAACTATTTGTGCCCAATGTCTCAGCTTAGTCTTCACTTCCTCAGAATTTGACCTGCCAATTAATGAAACATAATATTACATCAGAACCTTCCAAAATGTTTAGATTGTCTCAAAGTTCTCAAGGAAAATTTATGCATTTATAAAAGAATGTCATTAGGCCTAATACAACATAATCACCATTAAAAGAGACATCAAACCTACAACCATGATATTGAGCATTCATAAGAATATTAATTATGCACCTTAAAATAAGAGCATTTAATCTGCTGACAACCTGAAACAAGAGCATCTAACCTGCCAGCATCTATAATCATGCCCTAAATTGAAGCATCCAACCCAGCACAAGATATTGCATATTTCTAAGACTTCCACCCCAATGACTCGCTTTACATTCTTCTTATACTCGAAGCAGTCCATGTTGAAGATGGCCTCAAGATCAACATCTATGATTTGCCCCTCGAGCGACCTTTCTCCATCAACTGGCAGAATGAGGACACGGTAGTTGTATGGATGATACTCCATTTGGCGTTTACAACAGTCTCTACAATGCCAACAAACCCTATAAAACCTTCTTCTATATCCATTGTCGAACCACTACTGCTCATAGCTAATGTATAAATAGTACTATAAAAACCCTTTTAGCACCCAGATTAGTGTGAAAATATACTGAATTGGTTGAACATACACACAAAATATCTTTGTTGCACTTGAAGGGTGATGTCAACAATCAAAACATAGACAAATAAGTACTTAGAGAAGCCTAAAAATTCCTTTTCATTACTCTGTAAATGGAATGTATGTTTCTTGACATCAGTGTATGTGAAATCACACAAATTTACACTTGCAAAGCATGTAGGACTTGCTAAGTTGGATGTCATAATATTTTTCCCCCAAAATTTGATGTTGAATTTCAGTAACCCTTTGACAAGACATGAACACCTAAGTGACGACTTGATGGATGAAATGAAGTGACCTTAGGAATAAATACTTAGATAAAATGTGATTCTATCACTAACAACACTCTATGTTACTATTGTTCCTTGCAAAGTATTCCCAATTTGTAGCAATTCTTTAGATATGGTAATCTCTGCCTCATAACAGCTTGAATACAAGTTCATAATTAACTTATACATTTAAAATTTGTACAAGTCCATGACATCCACACATACCTTTTATTTTAAATTTTATACATACACCACATGAACCTCCATCTACGCATGATGAACATATAGTTCTTTAACTTGCACTAGTCTACCCTATCAATCAAAGTGATGCAGGAGCATCCCAGGGTAGTTGGCAATCCTGTGTCACCAAAAATATGTTTTGGTTTGATTTTGGTTTTGGTAGAAAACTCGTTTGGAGACGTAAGTTGCTCAGTCACTTTGGTGGTAGTTCTCGGTTGGAAGGTGTGTTGCTTCACCGATGGACTCGGTGACTGGGCTCGGTGGTATCTGTTCGGTGTGTTCAGCTCGGTGGTGTCTGTTCGGAGGAGTTCGGTTCAGTTGTGCTTCTCACCAAGTGGTTTGGGTTTTGGTGTTCTTGATCACCGACAGGGTTAATCTGATTGTTTGAGTTCACCGACTAGTTTTTAGGGATTGAGCGGACATTGTAGATTGCATCCGTAATTTGAGGGGGGTCATTAGGATCGTGCAGAGTTTCAAAGTGTGTGGATTTGAGGCATTGGATCTTATGTGGGCCTAAATCTGATTTGGTGCTTTCTTCTATGTATTTATTGTTTGTTTACAACTGACTAATTCATTTAATATTTGTTCATTGTAGTGGTCGAGTCTCATTTAATATTTGTTTGCAAGCCAACTTGTGGCTATGTTGTATAAAAGGAGTATGTAGGTATCAGTTAGAGAGCAGAGCAGAGATAGTAGAGAGTTGATAGCAGACAGTAGTAAGTGGGTAAGACAGAAACTTGAAAGATTGTGTGGTGGCCTGTGAGCACAAGTATAGATATGGTTTCTTCCACTTAGTTGTAGGAAAGACTGGTGAAATTGGATGCTGCGAGATCTTGTTGGATTTGTTAATGTATTGGTTGTAACCAGGAAGGCCTTACAGCCCGACATGTTGCATGTAAATGCTCGGTTTATGATAATAGAATTATTTGTTGTTGTTCATATCTTGGGTTGTGGTGTTGTTTCCATTGTGAGTGTTGTTTGGCTGCAAGTTTGGATAGTCCTTTATTGGATCCTCCGAGCTTGACTACATCAAGTGGTATCAGAGTGAGGGTGATCTGGTTGGTCGATAGATCGAGGTTGATCTAAGTGGTCTGAGTGAAGGGTGCATTTTGGAAGATGCCTCCCAAAATATTGGACCCTAGGGTGATTGCAGATCTCTCTGATGAGGTGGAATCAAAAGTGATAGAAAGGTTTAGATCTGAGATGGTGGCGATGAAGAATGAGATGGTAGCTGAAATTTTGAAAGTTGTTACTGTGTTGCAGAGAGGTCCTAGAATAGATGATGGTTATGAGGAAGTTGTTGAAGACTCTGAAGCTACTGGATCAAGTGGAGATGACAGAGCCGGCCAGATGGAGAGATCTGGTGAAGACAGAGTTGGTCGGTTGGAAAGATCTATGGCTCGGTTGAATACAAGTCACAGAATAGAAGTTTCTAATTTTTCAGGTACACTGAACCCCAAAGACCTAATTGATTGGATCAGTGAATTAGAAGACTACTTTGAGCTGCAAGGTATTGGAGATCTTCTCTGAGTGAGGTTAGCACAAACTAAGTTGAAAGGACATGCTGCCTTATGGTGGAAATAGTTACAGAGAGATAGAGAAGAAGAAGAAGGTGAGATGAAAATCACTTAGTGAAGATTAATGGTGACAAGATTGAGGGCTAAGTTCATACCTACCGACTATGAACTTGAGTTGTTTAAGAAATTGCAGAATCTGAAGTAGAAAGATCTCAGTGTGAAGGACTATACAGAGGGGTTTCACAAGTTGATTATTAGATCTGGACATAGGGAGCTTTCTAAGTAAAAGGTGGCCAAATATATTAATGGTCTCAAATTCAATATCCGGGATGAGATTGGCATGTTGAATATTGGTTTGGTTGAGGATGCTTATTAGTATGCACTGAAGGTGGAGGATAAGTTGAAAAGGAGACATCAAGGTAACCCGAGGGAAGGAAAGGCAGGAGAACCTTGGAAAGGATAAACAGAATGTGGAAGATGGACCCAAGCATGTTGAACTGAGATGAAGAACAGGTAGAGGTATATTCAGGGGTACTTGTTATAACTATGGTGAAGAAGGACATTGGTCATTTGAATATCCACATGCAGATAAGAAGGTCAGTAATCACCGAAATGTTGTGGTGAATGAAGTTGCAAAAAATGAACCCGAGGTGGAGGGAGAGAACTTATTGATTTCGGAGAACATTGCTGACCAAGAAGCAAGTTGAGCCTTGTCAGAGGCAAAATTTCTTCAGGACTATGTGTAAGTATGGTGGTAAATATTGTAAAGTGATTGTCAATGGAGGAAGTATCGACAACCTTGTTGTTGAGGAGTTGCTACGGAAAATTGGGCTGAAGAGAATGAAACATCCTCATCCATATAGGATCAGTTGGGTACAAGATGAACATGCTTTGGAGGTAAGGGAGTAGTATCTTATTGATTTTCAGATTGGGAAGTATAAGGATCAAGTGTTGTGTGATAGTGTAGACATGAGTACTTGTCATGTGTTACTCGGTAGACCTTGGCAATATTATTGTAAGGTTGTGCATGACTGTGTGAAGAATATATTTGCCATTGAGAAGGGTGGCAGGAAGTTTTCCCTAATTCCTTTGTAGGATATAGAGATCAGTAGGAGGAATCTAAGCGTCGATGGTAGAGTTGAGCTGAACAAAATTTAGAGGATTAGAGATCAGAGGGGAAAACATACATGTAGTAACCCGAGGAAAGATGTGAGAAGGCAAGGCAATCAGTTGTCTATTGCACAAAAGAGTTTATAGAAGTGGGGTAAAGGCAAGAGTGTATCGGTTGAAGACTTGGAAAACATGTATATCAAGAATAAGTTTGGTATCTATGTGTTGAATCCCAATAGATGTTCGTCGAGCTGCTATAACATATTTTTGCACCTGGGGTGTCTGATGCAGGAGCATCCTAGGGTAGTTGACAATCTTGTGTCACCAAAAATATGTTTTGGTTTGATTTTAGTGTTGCTAGCAAAATCATTTGGAGACCTAAGTTGCTCGGCCACTTTGGTGGTCGTTCTTAGTTGGAAGGTGTGTTGCTTCACTGATGGACTCATTGACTAGGCTCGGTGGTAGCTATTCGATGTGTTTGGCTTGGTGGTGTCTTTTTTGGTAGCATATTTCTTGGTGGTGTCTGTTTAGAGGAGCTCGGTACGATTGTGCTTCTCACCGAGTGGTTTGGGTTTCAGTGTTCTTGATCACCGACAGGATTATTATGATTGTTTGAGTTCACTGACTAGTTTTTAGGGATTGTGCAAACATTGGAGATTGCATACGTGATTTGAGGGGGTCATTGGGATCATCCATTGTTTTGAGGCATGTAGATTTGAGGCATTGGATCTTGTGTGGACCTAAATCCAATTTTTTTCTTTCTTCTATGTATATATTGTTTGTTTATAGATGACTAGTTCGTTTAATATTTGTTCATTATAGTGGTCGACTGTCATTTAATATTTGTTTGCAAGATGACTTGTAGATGTGCTGTGTAAAAGGAGTATGTAGGTATCATTTAGAGAGAAGAGTAGAGATAGTAGAGAGTTTATAGTAGACGCTAACAAGTGGGTAAGACAAAAACTTGTAAGATTGCTTGGTGGCCTGCGAGCACAAGTTTACATCTGGTTTCTTCCACTTAGCTGTAGGATAGACAGGTGAAATCCGATCCTGTGAGATCTTGTTGGATTTGTTAATGTATTAGTCTTAATAGGGAAGGCCTTACAACCCGACATGTGCATGTAAATGCTTAGTTTATGATAATAGAATTATCTATTGTTGTTCATATCTTTTGTTGTTGTGTTGTTTCTGTTGTGAGTGTTATTTGGATGCAAGTTTGGATAGTCCTTTATTGGATCCTTTGAGCTTGACTGCATCACAAAGTATGTACCTATTTTACCTCTAATACATTGAACTGGCACTCTATTCATTGGGATCTTCTACTATTCTACATATTTCCTTCACATAGCAATGAATTGTTTGTCAAAATTTATAATATGTTCCAACTGAAGAGTCTCTTCATATCCTGAATTCCCTTCCAATGTATCCATTTCTTTTCCATCCACACCCAAATTAGCAAATAAATCATTAATTTTATTGCCTTCTCGGTATGTAAGACAATGTATGCACGAGTCAAAAGTATCTAGTATATTATATACTTGGTGCAGAATGTATATCAGTTTCCAATTAAACCATTTTTTTATTATTTTTGCATCCATTAATGATCAGCAATGAATCCCCCTCAACATAAATTTCTTCCACATTTAGCCTTTTGGATGTCCTTGTAGTAACATTGTAGCTTCTGCCAAGTTGTGTTTACCTTCCAAAAGAATAATAGCTTTCCTTTCTAATAGCGATCTTGTGTTTACCTTCCAAAAGAATAATAGCTTTCCTTTCTAATAGCGATCATGTCCCATCTCTAATATAGATGCCTACCCCTAAATTACCTGGGTTTCCCCTTGAAGCCCCATCAAAGTTGATGTTAAAATACTCCTGGTCATGTGGATGCCATTTTATTTGGGTCTTATCATTTATTTCCTTAATTGGATGACCTCCATGGATAGGAATAGTTATTTTTGTGCATTGTTTCAAGATTCATGCATCCCAAGATGTAAAGGCCTCAGAGCAACCTTTATGATTTGAGTGTAAGAATTGACACATTTTGTGATTGATCATTCAATAATGCCTATTAATTTTTTGACCCATGAGGTCTCCTTCTTGAAAACTCACTTATTTATCTCCCATTAAATAGCCCATATCACCAATTCAGGCATGATATTTCAAATATTTGTTAACAAAGGATTATGATATAGCATTGACTGTGCCTGAAACCAGTCTCATAGTGTGTGTTATATTGGTGTATTTAGATCAAGTTTCTGCATAACAAAGTTCCAAAATTGTTGAGCAAAAGAGTGCATTGAATAGAAAGGTGATCCACATTTTCAAACTCCATGCCATACAGCACATATTTAATGGGTCTTCTATTTGTAACTTTGTTAGCCTATCACTAGTTAGTATTCTTTTCCTAAGGGCCATCCAAGAAAAACTACCTGATTTTGGTAAGACCATGCCATTCCAACAAAAGGAATAAGCCCTTTTCTTTGACCTTTGGTTTGGAATGCATAATATAGATTTGAAACCTTGTTTGACAAAATATGGACCATCCTTAAATTGTGCCCATATGATTTCATTCAATTTTTTATTAATATAGATAGCTCTTTTTGACAGTATCTCCTTTAAGGAAATATTTTGATCTTCAGTTATGTATAGTATAAAATGGTAATCAACAGTTGATGACCAAATTACATATACATTAGAATACCCAAAATCCAATCCTTGAGCCAAACCTGATTAGTAAAACCCAAAAGGATGAAGGGATACAAATGCAAGATCTAGCTAGAAGGTAGATTTAGGGTGTTCTTTGTGTGATAGGAAAGGAGATGGCTAGAGAACTTATGCTTATGACTAAAGAAGATATAGCTACTACCAAGATACAATAGAAGATTTGATCTAATGTATGAAAGTAGATGCAAGATATACAAGTAGGAACATATGCACCTGAAAATGAAACAAAAGGATATTTCGAGGTTGATTTCCTATTTGACAAATTCGGAGAATGTATGATACCTGAATCCAACAATCTATAACTTGCAACTCTGCAAACTGTAACTTCCTTTTCTTCTCTGGGTATAGGTTGAAAGTGGTTCGACCTATACCTGAGATGGTCAAAATTAGAAACATAAGAGTTGATATGGGCAAGTCTTCTTATTGTCTTTCCGACTCTATAATAGGATCTTCACTCAAAATACCTTGGTGTAGGTTGAAGGTTTGACCTATACCTAATACTGTCACAATCCAGAATAGAAAAGTGGATCTAGAAAGGTCTTCAGATTAGCTTCTCGGATTTGTAGTTGTATCTGCACTTCAATACCTGCATGTGGACACAAGAGAGAAGGGGATATTATTGGGGTGAAGGGCTTGCCTTGGTCAAGCCCCTATTTAGGAATCAACCTTGAATTGAAATAAAGGAAATGCTATCATGTAGAAGAGATTGAATCTAACAATGAAAATGTATCATACCATGTAGATGCAATTGTCCTTAGTATGAGATCAAATGTGTTAATGCAATAGCTTTGACTCAACACAAAAACCAAAAGGAAATCATTTAGGACAAAAACCTCATGTAGTAGATGCTTGTAATTCGCCTCAATATTAGATTGAAAAATAAGAAGAGGAAGACTTGAATGAATGAATGAAGATCTCTCCACTTGATGACCAACTCATTTTATTCCTATGGAGAAAGAATCTAGATCTATGGAAGGAAATGCATGAATTATTTCATGGATGAATACCGCCAATAAATGCTTCTTTCTTGAACTCCTTGAATGCACAATGGCTTGCTTGATTTCATTAGAGTTGATGTGATTTATTGAACTATATTTATATCATGGATGCCAAAATGAAGGGAATATGCCTCCTTTTATAGTGATTTCAGGGCCCAAATTCACAAAGAGTGACTGCATTGGGTGGGAAAATTTAAAAAAATTTGCATCGGGCCTAAAGCCCGCCAAAATTAAACCCCCGAGGTATAGGTCAAAAGTGTCATTCATAGTTGCAATTCATTTGAATCATACCACAATAAATTTATTCTTAAATTTTACACTTCAAATCACAACATTCACTGGTCTTATGGTCATGAATTTGATGAAACATACAAATGGAAGAGTTGTCTTGTTTATGTTTTCTATTTTTTCACTTATTTTTCAAAGGAAGAGTAATTAAGTTGGAATTAGTAATCTTAAAAAAAGTAGACTCTTTTTGTGAGGAAAAAGTAGGAGAGTGAGAAGGCGGGACACCTAAAGTTTCTTTTGAAAAACATTTCTCATTAGGAAGGTTTGATGTATCAATAAGATAAGATGCTCCTTTAGGTGGGAATGGATTGAAATCTAAAAAAGGACCAATCAATATCCACACATCCATTAGATTGAGTTTTTTTATGCTCAAGTTCAAAGGTACAGTCCTGGCTACAGAATGTTGGTGTAAAGTGTAAGTTTCTCCAATCATCATCTTCGAGAGCTTTTGGGTCATTTATTTGTATTGGAGAAATAATTAAAGAAGGAAATGGAGATTGAATAGAGTCAATTTTATTAGAATCATTATGCTCTAAGGTTAGATTTGTGAAAAGAAGGTCATTAATGTATACTAGTGCATGAACACCTTTTACAACAATTCCATATTTGGTTTGAGAGGTATCTTGAATACTATTGACTTGATTAAGTTCATTAAGCTCAAAATTTTCCTTAGGAAGATCCTCATGGATGTCATCCTCTACTTATAAGATATGTTTAGGAGGAAAAGCATCACTCATCAAGGCCTCATCTATAGAAGTAATATCAATTAAACTCATAGGAAATGGTTTATTATTAGGAGAAATAGTGAGGTCATCATCCTCTTGTACCAAATGATCCTCATAAGGAAGAGGCATTGTAGAAGAAAGATCATCATTGTTATTGAAGGACTCTTTGGTAAGGGGGGGTCTTTACAAGGAATAATGGTAATCACAATGTCCTTAGGCTTGGGATCAATTTTGGGAGGGTGAAAAATATGGGAATCAATGATAGGAAGAAATAATTCATCCTGAAGATCTTGAAGAAAGCTTGAAATTGAAGAAGCAAATGAAAATAAAAATTCCATTGAAAATGAAATGCAATAACTATGAATGAAATATATTTTTGTTTTCTATTTTTTTTGCAATGCAATCTAAGAACAAACTGAAACAATGTTTTTTTACAATGCAAATATACTAAACAATGCAATTGGTGTTAAGGGAATCTAAAAACCAAAGGAAAGATAGAAGCTAGAGATATATATGCACACAATGTAACAAATATGTAATGACAAACACAATGCATACAAAGTAGATCTAGATATGTAAGAGAGATCCAACTATCAAATCAGAAAGTATAATGCATGAAAGATTCTAGTTCACCAAAATGTACAGTATAAAATGGCAATCAATGGTAGACCACAATAATACACATACATTAGAAGACCCAAATCCAATCCTTGAGCCAAACCTGATTATTAAAACCCAAAAGGATGAAGGGATACAAATGCAAGACCTAGCTAAAAGGTAGATTTAGGGTAGATACTTATGACTAAAGAAGATATAGTTACTAGTGAGATACACTGGTTGATCTAATCTAATATATCAAAGTAGATGAAAGATATAGAAGTAGGAACATGTGCACCTTAAAATGATAGAACAAGGGGGTATTCGGAGAATAATTTTATCTATGAAAAATTCCTAGAATGTCATGATACCTGAATCCAGCAATCTATAACCTACAACTATGCAAACTGTAGCTTCCTATTCTATAATAAGAACAGGTCGAAAGTGGTTCAACCTATACGTACGTATAGGTTAAAATTTTGACCTATTCCTAAGATGGTCAAAATAAAAAATAGAAAAGTTGATCTGGGCAAGTCTTATGATTATCTTTTTGTCTTTGTAACAATATCTCCACTCAAAATACCTGGGTATAGGTTGAAGGTTCGACCTATACCTGATACCATCATAATTTGGAATAGAAAAGTGGATCTTGAAAGGTCTTCACATTAGCTTTTGAAATCTGTAGTTGTATCTGCACTTTGAGACGTGCACATGTATAGAAGAGAGAAGGGGATATTATTGAGGGGAGGGGCTTGCCTTGGTCAAGCCCATGTTTAATAATTTGCATTTAATTGAAATAAAGGAAATGCTATCATGTAGAAGAGATTAAATATAACAATGGAAAAGTATGATACCATGTAGATGCAATTGTACTTAGTATGTGTAACATATGAAATAGATGATATGATGATATGATGTTACCAAAATGTAAAGTAAGGAGATTTGTTTATTAATTGTTGTTTGATTTGCTTAAAGTGTGTTAAATCCCTTAACCCTACTTTACATTTAATTTGAATTGTATTGATTGTGTATTGTAATTGTGATTAGGGAGAAGATAAGATACTCTTTTTCTATCCTCAAATGTACAAATGGAAGATCCAAGTTGATCAACCCAAAAGAAGGGTTAATGCACAAATGAATCAACTATTCAGAAAGAGAATAAAGAAGGGGATCTTAAATTATGTTAATTGATTAAGTGAATATGTTTAATTACAGTAATTGAAAAGGGTAGGAAGAAGAACCAACATTACAAAATTAAAGATCAAAGAATGTTGTTTTCTGAGGTCTGTAGACTATTTCTGGAAAAACTGACAGATGATCCCGAACCGGAATGCAGAGACGAACAAAACCCAGAAATCCTTTTTCTGTTCTGATGTTGTCTTATGAAAAAGGTCAACCTTGACCCACAAATTTCAACCCTGACCCAATAATGTCGACCCTGACCTACACAGGTCCGATAGAGAATCTGTTCGCACCGTCTGAAAGAAAGTTGAAAAGGGTATCCAGATCTGGTCTCAAATCTATAGTCCTGAACTTGTACTTGCAAGAAAAAGAGGTTTGTTTGTTGTGGGGGAGGGGTCTTCCTTAGTCAAACCCCAGTTCTGGAATTAACCTCAAATATATGTAATTGAAATTGCAGAAATAAACAAAGTAAATACACGAATTCACCTTGCTTGTAAAAGTCCTTGTGGCGGATTCGAATCCATGGATCCACAAGTATGCTTCAAAATATGGAATGTAGAAAGGTAGGATGTCTTCAATCTCTTTCTTGTAGATCTCCAACACCAAGTCTTGAATGGGTTCTTGAATTTGGAATAGGCTTAGAAGAAGGTGGATGGAGAGATCGCCAAAAGGGCACTATGTGGCTTGAATCCTTCAAGGGCCTCCCATGGATCTCTTTGAATGCTTGAAGGCTTGATGGTGGATGAATCCTTGCTTCAAATATTTCTTGATTGCTTGCTTGAATCTTCACTTGATGATGTTTCTCAATTTCTCAAGGATGCATAGGCTTCAATAGAGGAATTCGTTTCTCAATATCGCTTAGAGAAAATGAGGGGAGAAAGACTCCCTTTTATACGAAATTAGGGCACAATCTTCTAAGGAGGCCAACATAGGATAATTAAATTCCAATTAGACCCATGCCCCTAGAAGAGGACCTATATTAAATATAATTTAGGAATCAACGCTTTGGAACCCGAAATAGCCGACCCGGAAGCGGGAAAACACTTTTTGCAAAGACCAACATCTCGAAACTGTGAGACCCCGGGATCTGGACCCTAGGTCAAGGTCAAGGTTGACCTTGACCTAGGTCAAGGTCAAGGTCAACCCTGACCTAGGTCAGGTTCAAGGTCGACCCTGACCTTGAAGCCCAGAATCACCAGTCTGCAGTCTAGAATGCAGAAATCAGGCTAAAACGGAGTGGAAAGAGGGACAGAACAGGGGGGAAGCCATGTCAAGATCTAGAACCAATTCTAGGTGCACGCCAAACCACTTACTCAAAGGGATAAACAAGTCTACAATGGAAGTGCTTCCATTTTCTGACTATACATTTAGCCCCCACTTTAGCAAGAGTATGAGATCAACACAAACTCTTGGTAAAGGAGAACATAAAGAACAGACAATCTTATTGGAACCAAAAGGAATAAAGAAACCCTCAAGCACCCAAGGGACTCAAGTCTTTATCAACCCTAAGATCACGATAAGAGAGACATCACTTAGTTAAGGAGAGAGAGACGGTGTGATTATCTGAGAACTTATGTGTCATTGTGAACCACACAAAAAGCGTAACTAGAGAGATGGAGTTGAACTACCTAGTGAATGTGGCTACTCACTAGTCAACCCATCAAGGAGATCTGTTCTTAAAGGGATCAAAACATTGTAAATTTAAGACTGGCGGGATCAAGAGATCCGTGTAAATTTAAACTGGAGGGATCAAGAGATCCTAAAAAAGTAAAAAAATGACCATGCTTTAAGGATTAGTTTCTTTTAATCCATAAAGGGAAAAGTTTTAAGTCTTGAAAACTATTTTGAATGTGCATGTGTGCAAAATTGAGTAGAGTGTATTCCCCCACATTAAATTCATTGCTAACACTTTAACAGGAGCAATGGTTTTAACAGAAACATAAACAACTCTACAGATTACGTTTCCACTGCAAGATGCCCCCAAAGGAAGACAAATCAAGGGAAATAAAACATAAACATACATAAGAACACAAGAGGGATCTACCTAATGTGGGGTTAGTATGATCATAAGATAACATGTA
>MU226293.1:484747-514089 GCA_018584345.1 Thuja plicata
TTATTTAAAATAAACTTAGGATATAATTAAATCATTAATTCAACTATAATCCATTAATTCACTAAACATGGAAAATCACTCAATAATCCAAAAATCACCTGAAAACATAATCAAGCAATACACACACCAATTCAAGAGAGAGGGTATTCGAATTCTGTCAACCTAGACAAATTTGGATAAGGTAGTCATACTGAAACTCATCCAACATTAGGATGATTAGACTTAGGTTAGGGTTTTGGATCTGTATGTTACCTCCCCTCTTTACCATTGAGATGAATATTTATGGGCACGCTCACTTCTGCCAATTCAGGGAAGACGATGCCATGTACCTGCAATCTTGTCACCAAAAGAACACACATGTACATGCATAATATAATATCGCAATCAATGATAGGGATCGGTCGAACGTGTGGATCTCACCGAAGCAAGTAACTACATCTCCGTCCTCTACCACAACAACACATCAACGAGTACATTCACATATAAGACAACCATACATATGCAAGTATGGGGTAAGTATATCATAAACTGAAATCAAAAAATAATAATCAACAAGATAACATCATCACAACTACCTATGCATAAGTTAAAATCGTAACATCATAATACGAGTATCATCATCAAATAAAATAATATCAGCTCACATGAAATGTGGCCTAAAAGAATTCGGCCAAACACCTGGAACCGATGCCTAAAAGTATGGCATCATAAACTCAAAAGAAAAACATGAGTGGGTATTACAATAATTCTCAAGACGAGGCATATCAGCTTGCTGAGGGACAGTAGCACATATGATGTCTAGGGATAAAGGACTACCCATATCACATGTAGGAATTCTAAACTTAGATTGAGTTAAAGATGCAAGTTGTTGTTGTAAAGATGACACAGTTTGAGCCAAAATAATAATTGTGGAATCATTAGAGGAAACAGGTGGCATAGAAATATTAGGAACACTAGAAAAAGTGTAAGAAGCAGCAGGAATAGAAGACACAACTGGTGGAACATTAGGGACCACAGTTGGAATAGGATTGGTATAAGTAAAAGGCACACTATGATATGAAGGTTGTGAGGTAGGTAAAGATACCGGTAGAGCACTCGCAAGGATAGGTGCGCTTGGGAGAGAAGTTGTTATCACAGGAGGAGTGTAAGTAGGAATACTAGGTAGAGGAACAGAAGAAGGTCCTACACTAGTGACAATAGGTGTGAATCCTAACTCTTGAGCCTCTTGAACCTCTTGAACTAAAGGTTTAACATTCAAATTCACAAGATGAGTAATACTAGGAAAGAAATTAATACCTTGATCATTATCATGGAGAACTTTCTTAAGAGCCTCTATAGCTTGGATAGAATCTTGATTATGGTTTTCTTGGATAAGCCAATTTCCCATTTTATCAAGTTCGGTTGAAAGGTTTTGCACTTGTTTAGGAGGAACTCTTAAAGCGTCATCTTCATCATGAGATGAGTGAGAAGAGTTATGCTCTATGGAAGGATTAGAATCATGAGTTATCAAATTTTCATCCGGGATCCTAAGGAAAGGAGAGGAAGACTCAGGATCAAAGGAACCCATAATTCTATGGCTTCTTCTAACCAGGATACTATAAGTAGGACTAGATGTGGTAAAGCTCATACACCAATACAATGCAAATGAACTAACACAAAATTTTGATCTATTGAATTTAAATGCAATTTGAAAGAACATGCAAGATCTAACATAAATAATGTAAATCTAACACCAAAAAGAAAGAGTTGTCTATCGCGGGTTCACCAAAATGTAACATATGAATAGATGATATGATGATATGACGTTACCAAAATGTAAAGTAAGGAGATTTGTTTATTAATTGTTGTTTGATTTGCTTAAAGTGTGTTAAATCCCTTAACCCTACTTTACATTTAATTTGAATTGTATTGATTGTATATTTTAATTGTGATTAGGGAGAAGATAAGATACTCTTTTTCTATCCTCAAATGTACAGATGGAAGATCCAATTTGATCAACCCAAAAGAAGGGTTAATGCACAAATGAATCAACTATTCAGAAAGAGAACAAAGAAGGGGATCTTAAATTCTGTTAATTTATTAAATGAATATGTTTAATTATAGTAATTGAAAAGGGTAGGAAGAAGAACCAACCTTACAAAATTGCAGATCAAAGAATGCTATTTTTTGAGGTCTGTAGACTGTTTCTGGAAAAACTGACAGATGATCCCAAACTAGAACGCAGAGACAAACAAAACCCAAAAATATTTTTCCATTCTAATGTCATCTTATGAAAAAGGTCAACCTATACCCACAAATTTCAACCCTAACCTGCACAGGTCCGACAGAGAATCTGTTCACGCAGTCCGAAAGAAAGTCGAAAAGGGTATCCAGATCTAGTCTCAAATCTATAGTCCTAAACCTGTACTTGCAAGAAAAAGAGGTTTGTTTGTTGTGGGGGAGGGGTTTTCCTTATTCAAACCCCAATTCTGGAATTAACCTCAAATATATGTAATTGAAAATGTAGAAATAAACAAAGTAAATACACGAATTCACCTTGCTTGTAAAAGTCCTTGTGGCGAATTTGAATCCGTGGATCCATAAGTATGCTTAAAAATATGGAATGTAGAAAGGTAGGATTTCTTCAATCTCTTGCTTGTAGATCTCCAACACCAAGTCTTGAATGGGTTCTTGAATTTGGAATAGGCTTAGAAGAAGGTGGATGGAGAGATCGCCAAAAGGGCACTATGTGGATTGAATCCTTCAAGGGCCTCCCATGGATCTCTTTGAATGCTTGAAGGCTTGATGGTGGACAAATCCTTGCTTCAAATCTTTCTTTATTGATTTCTTGAATCTTCACTTGATGATGTTTCTCAATTGCTCAAGGATGCATAGGCTTCAATAGAGGAATTCGTTTCTCAATATCGCTTAGAGAAAATGAGGGGAGAAAGGCTCCCTTTTATATGAAATTAGGGCACAATATTCTAAGGATGTCAACATAGGATAATTAAATTCTAATTATACACATGCCCCTAGAAGAGGACCTATATTAAATATAATTTAGGAATCAACGCTTTGGAACCCGAAACAGCCGACCTGGAAGCAGGAAAACACTTTTTGCAAAGAATGACATTCGAAAACTGTGAGACCCCGAGATATGGACCTTGGGTCAAGGTTGAGGTCGACCTTGACCTAGGTCAGGGTCAAGGTTGACATAGGCCCAAAAGGTCGACCCTGACCTTGAAGCTCAAAATCACCAGTCTGCAGTCTAGAATGCAGAAATCAGGCTAAAAAGGAGTGGAAAGAGGGACAGAACAGGGCGAATCCATGTCAAGATTAGGAACCCATTCTAGGTGCTTGATATGACCCCAAACCACTTAATCGGAGGGATAAACAAGTCTACAATAGAAGTGCTTCCATTTTCTGACTATACAGTATGACATCAAATATGTTAATGCAATATCTTTGACTAGACACAAAAACACAAAAAAATTTGTAAGATAAAACCTCATTTAGTAGATACTTGTAATTGACCTCAATATTAGATTGAAGAAGAAGAATGGAAAGTCTTGAATGGATGAATGTACATATCCTCTCTTGATGGAAAATCCTTTTCTTCCTATAAATAAAGAAGCTATATTTACCAAAGGAAGTGCATGCAATCTTTGATGGATGGATGCCTCCAATGAATGCTTGCTTACTTGAACTCCTTGAATGCATAAAAGCTTGCTTGATTGCTGGAGATTGGATATGATTTATTGAACTAGATGTATATCGTGGATGCCAAAATGAAAGGAATAGACATCTATTTTTAGTGATTTCGGGGTCCAGATTCACAAAAGTCATCTGCATTAGGCAAGAAAATGAAAATACTTTGCATCGGGGAAGAAACCCACCAAATTTAAACCCCCAAGGTATAGGTTGAAAGTGGTTCAACCTATACCAGGTATAGGTTTAACAAGGTTCTACCTATACCTGGAAGGTGTAATTTTTGAGGTAAAGTTGAGAGATTCAAGAGGTGTTAAATGTTGTTCAGGGAAACATTGAAAGGTATGCAGGAAAATTGATCATAATTTAATCCAAATCTTGAAATTTCCAAAATGGGGCCCAAGAGGGAAATGAATTTTGTTAATAGATGGGTAAATGATAAATTGTGCATAAAAACTAGAGTCGACTTAGAGTTTTTAGCAAGATTGAAGAAGAAGTTAGGACCTTTATTTAAATTATGTATGCAATTAGATGCAATGTGAGGTCCTAACATAATAAACATAATAAAGTGGGCTAAAATGGTCCCAAAATGAACATAAAATTAAGTTCTTATGTTTGAGGAATATACAAGTTATAATTATATCATACATGTCTTTACTCGTTGTCTTTTCCAATACACTATCAAAACCTTCTATATAATCAATAAATTTGAGTCCCCATGTTGTGGTAAGAATTGGTATAGTAGATTTAGATAGACAATTTTCATTTAAGGGTGTGTAACTGTTCCATGAATCATTCTAAAATTGAGCCCTCTCCCCATTCTAAACCTGCCATGATATGTAGTTATTTATTATAGTCCTTGACATTATCATGAATTTCCATATTGTTGACCCATCACGTGCATTAGAAATTGTAAGAATTCTTGTTGGATCTATGGTGTCCAAGTATTTTCCTTGCATTATTTAGCACCATAGTGCTGGTGGTTTTGTATACCTCTACCATATCAACTTATCACCAAAATCTTTACTCCTCTTTTCTATTTGTTGGTTACCCACTCCAACTATTGAATTTCCATCTATCATGCTTTCCAAAGAAACTAGAGGCAAATTTTAAACACTTGATAAGTTTCCTTTCCATAGGAAATTCCTTATTATCTTTTCAATCTTTAATATCATTGCTGGAGCTTTCCAAAAAAATGAAATAATTAAGGATTGCATTTGAGACTATCTTGATGAGCATTAACTTTCCTAAGGACAACCACCTCACTTTCCAAGTTGTTACATGATTGATGATTGTATCAATCACTGGGTTCCAAAAGGTTACCTTGTTCGCGCCCATGAAAAATGGAATACCTAAATATGTTCCTATGTTCTCACCTTGTTTGAACCCAAGAGTTTGTATTATCTTTCTTCTAAGCACTTGTTCTGTGTTGAATATATAGATAGTTGATTTTTTCTCATTAAGTTTTTTTCCTAAAACTGCAGTATACATCTCAAGTAATTTCTTCATTTTAACAACCACACGTAACTTAGATTTTCCATATAGCAATATGTCATCAGCAAAGAGAGTATTTGTAATTGTTAACCTTGCATTTGGAATGTCAATACCCTACCATAGACCCATTTCACACTTACGTGTGATGTTTCTAATAAGGGCTTCAAACATGATAGTAAATAGAAATAGAGATAAAGGGTCTCCCTATCTAACACATTGTGTTCCATTCAATAACCAGGAGGGAGATCCATTAATAATAATTTAGAAGCAAGCACTTGACAAACAAGATCTTATCCATTTCTACCATTTTTATAAAAGGCCAAAAATTTTCAAGACTTTGATGAAGAATGTCTAGTTAACACGGTCATATGCTTTCATCATGTCCAACTTCACAATGGATGATGAAATATTAATTTTTTGAATTGAAGGTAACACCTTGTTAGCAACCAATGCACCTTCAACCGTCTCCCACCAGAGTAAAAAACCACCCTTTTATGGATAGTATTACAAAGAGATACTAGTCAAAAATATATAAAGGTTTTAGGATCTTTTTACTTGAAACACTAGATCTTATATTTGTCTTGTATACATTAGTAGTATGTCCAACCTTATGACAATTGAAACAAACTAGTTTATAGGATCTCTTACTAGATTTTCTTTGATTCACCTTAGGTGTCGACTTTCCATCTTGATTGGTCTTTTTGGAACCTGAAGGTTCACCAACCTCATGAATGGTGTAGACTAAATCATGACTCTTTCGATGCATCCTCTAATTCTTAGGTTTCTCATTAAGTTTTGCATAACTTTCATTAAATTTATTGATTAAATCATCTTCTCAACAAGCTCATGTCTCTTTTCTCTTGATTTCAGGAGTTGTTCTTTCATCCTTTCAATGAAATTCTCAGCATCTGCAAGTTGTTTCTCAATTTCCCTTTTAATATCTTAAACCCTCTATGTCTCCTTAAGGATCTTTCCCAACTTGTTAGGATTCTTCAAGGGAGCTAGGATATGATACCAAATATTAATTTTATAAGGCACTGAGAGGGGAGGGGGGGTGAATCAGTACAACCACAGATCTACAAAATCTTTTCATCAACTTCCAAAGTAACCAACATGCAAAGCTTAACAAAACATGCAACCAAAAAAACAACACAAATACACCAATTTTTTGCGTGAAAACCCTTGTTATAGGGAAAAACCATGGTGAGAATTAATACCCACAAATCTCACTAGTGCACCAATAAGATCAGCCCCATTAGGAGAATTACAACACCCTTCCAAGGGTATACCCAGTTAAGAGTATCTATATCTTGGCTAAGAGCTATTACAAAGTCCTTTTAGGAACTACCCTATTAAAGGATTTAAAATTCCTTCTGAGAGTCACCTGGTTAGAGGATTTAGACTTTAGACCTGTTAGGATCTTGCATAACCTGTTACGAGTAACCTTGTTAGATGATTTTGATTGCAATCCTGTTAGAAATTTCCTTGAGAATGAACTCAAATCAAGTGACTTGAATGTATCACACTCTGTCTGATAGATTCACTTCATTTTGCTCAAATTTCTACTCTAATCATACAAACTTCACCTTCAATAATCACAATCATTGAAACATCAACAACTTCATTTTTCTTTTCATTTTCATCCCTTATAAACATATATAGGTCAAGGGAATAACCCTAAAATGTGTTATCTGAGTCAGCCACAAAATCTCAATCAAAATTCATAATCAATCATGCCAACATAGGAAAATGAAATCCTTAAGGTCAGCCCTTAACAATATAATTCACAAATGAAACAATCATTGACTAATAATTGACCACTAGCTCGATTTCATCACCTTGCCTTGACCGGTTGACTATTCTAGCTGATAACACTAATTTTTCCTTCAAATATCCATCTATAGGTTTAATCTACTTATGAGATCATAAATGTAGGTGAACACAAGTTTGTAGATACTTCCTAACTGATCACATCATCTGAATAGTCTAGATCATCACCGTGCAATGCATTTACCATGACTGGCTGTGTTATCACTGATTTACTAGACACATAGGAAAATCCTTGTGTAATCTTCTTTATCACTAGTATAATGGATTCAATCAACCTAGAATACTTGTTCCTAGCAATGAAAACACTACATCATTCATCCCATGATCTAGTATATGATCATCTTCATCATATGCCAACAAACCTTAGACTTGACCTTGTTAACCCTATGTTGAAGAACCTACATAAGAACACTAACACTCCTTTTCTACACTTCCTCTTCTAAAGATTCAATCCTACTAGCATAATCCTCCAACCTATTTTGTACACCTTGAGACACAACTGCCTCACTTGCAACTGGTTGTTCATTTGTAGGTTGTGCAGATGGGAGGAGATGAAACCTTGAAACATACATCTCTAATGTTTATTTCAATTCTTCATTCTCAATCACGTCATCCTCATACTTCTTACACATGGCCACCAAGTTAGTATACATCTCCTTATTCTTCTTATCTCTCTCCTCTGCAATTTCCTTATTCATCATTGAAGCATGGTTAAGCATGTCTATAATCTCCACAAAAGAAGTGTTATGAATAGTCTTAATGATGACATCACCTCACCTTTCTTCACTGATACTTATCACATGAAGCTTGTGTACAATAGGGGCCAATGCTCAAATAGCAAGGATTTTTTATTTAGGGTTGAAACCAGACCCTCTCAAGAAATCACCATACTCATACTACGAGGAAAACACAGGGTTAGCATGATTCATAATTTGATCAATAATAAATGTGGTATGCAGATCCCACCCTAGAAGAAATAAAATACCACTATCCATGACAACTTTATTGGCATCTTCAATAGTCAATTGTTGTTCCTCAGGATCATATTGTTGCAAAGTAGCAAGTGAAACTCGCTGTCAATCCGAGTTAGAAGCTTGTCCCCCTTGATCCATTGACCTCTTGATGCCTCTTCCTTTCAAATTCATTAAGAAACTTTTGAATTTTGTATTATGTATGAAATCTTCATCCTCTAAGAATTTATGAGAAACAATCTCCCTATCATCTATAAATTTGCACACCAGACCCTTCACTAAGCTTCTCCTTGAGCTTCCTTTTTCTTTGATCAACTTGATGATCATCCCTATCAGCCACATCATTATAGGTATACACCTTAATTTGAGGCCTAGTCCTTTACATTTTATGAGGGGGTTCCTCAGCAGAAGAGGAAGAGCCAGAATCATCTTCTGAACTTGAAACTATAATTTCTCTTTCTTGTAGCTGAGGTGGAAGAGGTAGCATTTGAGACATCATACCATAATAATTTTTCATCATCTCCTCAATTCTTTGAAGAGGAGGTAAATTAGGGTAAAACCTGGGGAACTCATTATTTACCTCATTCAGCCTTGTTATGAACATCATCAGATTTGTCCATTTTCCCTATTTTACATAACATCATTCTTGAAGTAGCAATTTCTCACTATATTCATTTTCCAAAGGTTCATGATGGGGAAGCTTTACCCAACTTATCATCTGCACAAATGCCCCCCTGATAAACCCCTCTAGATTGCAGAACCTAGGAGGAGGAGTCTCCAACTTGAATTGCTTCAAGAATGTGTTGAGCTCTTCAAATACCTTTTTTCCAATGGAGAATTCTAAAACTTTAATCAATCTAGGCACAAGAGTACCCCTTATCTTACCTTGCAATTATTCCCTCCCAACTAGTGATAATTACCAAAATAACTCAATAAGAGAAACTTTGTTAGGTACAAATATCAATAATATATGAGGAGGATGTGGGCAACTATAAACTCTAAACACAGTGAAGTCATCAAAGAAATAAAAATACCCCAATTGTGATCAAAGGGTCCATCGCAAACCTCTTGATTTGGCCTTATCAACTTTCTCACTTGAAAACTTAGCATATTTATGTCCTTCCCCAAAATTTCCCAACCTATTGATAACTCTCGACTAAACAACTCCAACTATGATTGTGCGGAATGAGAAACACAATCTCAAAATTTTCATTGCAATATAAAAATTAAGTCAACCATCATTTAGAAATTAATGTCGCGTAGTTCAGCTATCAACTCGACTAGCCATGCTATAATCCTTTAAATATTTGACTCCCAATCGTTGATATCCATCTTGGTCAATGAGCATGGAGATTCAAACAACCTCAACTAATACACATCAGAAAAATACTATTACATCAGCTCCATATGGCGATCACCCACTAGTCATAACCCATACAACTACGCTTGCAACAAAAATTCCTTCAAGAATCTCCCAGACACATGTCAACTCCTCGCAAAACCATGAGCTAATTGAGTAACCCACATAAATTGTCACAGTCTTGTGACATACCCAACCTGGGTTATCAATTCATTTCATTGCGATCTCACAACCATTTTCCTTAACTACAATTTAGTCCTACGAGGACATGAGGCCAAAGGTCTTCAATAGGTGTCAATACTTTGCTCAACTACGACATACACCCATACTAATTTGTTAATTCATGAGGGTCACACAACAATACTTTTATCACTACCCACAGACTGCCATGTCGCCTCGCAACCACTAGCTCTCATCTATCTTAACCATCGTGAGGATGGGACACAAAAAACTTGCAACATATAGTCGTCTATCTGTAACCTCACAACATCTTTTGCTAAAATAAATTAGCCTCCATGGGGGTGCGATAAAAAATTTATGCACAACTTAAAGAATGTACAAACAATTAGGTGTAAGTTACCTTGAACGGGGAAAATAGTAAAGTGTTAGGCTAGGAAATAAGAGATATATGGGAAATAATGGCATTAAATCAAAAGAATATACTAACCATGAACTAACCAGGAAAATCAAATATGACAGGCCAACAAATGGACACTTTAACATAGTGCCTAAGTATCCACCCATTTGTTCAATAGATGCACATTTAAGTGTTAATGTAGACACAAATATCAAAGCAAATACAGATATTACATAGAACCTAAATTTGCATCATACTTTTCTTATAGGAACAATGAATGTCATGAGTAGCGTCAAAATGATGAATAGAGCCTATGTTTTGAAAAAATGGAGGAGAAATACATTAAAAAAGTGGGTGGAAGCAAAAAAGGGAGTAAAAAAGGGAGATAATCATAGGGATTTGTTGTAGTGTAACAACTACACCATCTAAAGAAGGCACATTACAGTCCTCCCTTCCTAGAGATTGCTTTCCCTCAATAAATATACACCTATATGCTGAGACCACACACCATAATCCAATATCAACCTCAAAAGTTTCACTCCACTAGATCATTATGCTATTCTAATATAAACATCACAATACCCAGAATCATAAAACAACTTATCATAATCTTGGAGTATCATACATCGATCAAGTAAATGTTAGGATCCCAAACCAATCAATCCATCCTAACATATTAAATGAAGATTAAATATCATCAAGTCACAATAAGTCATCCATCTATGAAGGTAGGCCAACAAGAAAAGGTAAAATTGGATCCCACATGCCAATAAACCAACACAAACGACCTTCCAACATTATTGTTATTGCTCAGACCAACAACTTGAAGGATGTAAAAGGTATCAACATACCAATGAAAACCTAAGAAACCCATCTCATCCTCCATTTCAACCCAATAAAAATGCCTCCAAAAACTCCTAGGTAACTGATTAGTTGACGTAGACCATGAAAATTTAGAAATTGCAATGTAATTCCAATTAGGACATCCACTATCCCATGTAGAATCTATGAAGAATAAATCACTACCCAACAAGTAGATCACTACCATAATGTAAGAAATAAATGACAAATCCAAGGATGAGTTATGGATATCTTCAATGCCCATTATAGACATCTCTTGTGTGGCTCGCCCGCTAGGAGTGTTGTCAACAAAATCATGATTATCATCAAGAAAATGATCAACATCTGGATTTTATGAATAAGGCCGATCTTTTCTTATCATCGTGTAAAGAGTGGTGAATGTCACAAGTATGTTGAATATGGAGCTTGGATTGATGGGCTAATAACTTGGCTTTCCTTTCCCTTTCTAGCCAACCATCATTCAATTTTTGAGACTGCTCTATGTTAGGTTCTCCAAAATGTTTAAAATTAGTCTTATAAAGAGATGCATAAAAAAATTTACCATGTCCAGTGTTTGCATCTTGTGTGTTAATCATAAAAGAGACTATATCACTCATTTTTGTATGATTAGAGGCTATAATGTCATGAGAAATCAAGGATTTACCACTACTATTAAACATTAACAAACTAGAACTAATTTCTTCATTTTTATCCATGCTTTTCAAAGCCCCAATTCCAAGGCAAGCAAACATAGTCTTAGTTTCCCTACTCTTTGTTTCATTCATTAGTGCTTTAAGAACAATATGTTTACCTATGTGAGTAAACTCCAACTCTATCTTGTTGAAATCTAACATACCTCCAAAGACACTTCAACCATTGCACACCAAGTACTACATTTGTTCCTCCACCAATACCAACAACATAGTAATCATATGTGAAAGAATAATTATCCAATAGAATAGATAATCATGGTATCCTTCTTGTGCAACTTATTTTGGAACTATATGATAGCATGGCAAGTAATCTATCAAATTCATCTATTTACAGCCCCTTATTGACTACAAAACATTAATTGATGAAACTATGAGTAGCACCACTATTTACCATGCATAAAACTCAGTATTCCTTTACAATTCCTTCCATCACGAATGACTGTTACCTAGGAACAAAAAAAATAGTAGCAATGGTTACATATGCAACATCATGTGTATCAACAATGTCATCATTATTGCCCTCAAAATTTGTATCTTGAATATGCTCATCCTCCAAATCTAAATGACCTTAATGAGATGTGTCTTGCCTTTCCCAAGGCATCGATGTCTAGGATCCCAAGCCTCCTTACACAAAAAACATAGCTTCTTCCTTCTCAACTCATTACATGTCTCCTAATCAATCTTGGGAGGGGGTGGTGCAGTCTAATAATATGAATAAGACTTCAAAAGATGCTTGGGGCCTTTTAAAAACTTCTTATTTTATTGATAAGGAGTAGGTGGTCATGAAGTATCGAGGTATAAAGTAGTCTAAATAGAATCCTTCAGATTCCTAGGCTTTAGATCCCTGACCAGACCTCATAACCTCTCATGTAAGCCCTCAATGAACAAAATCATTGTTAATATAGGTCTGATTATTGAGAGGGGACGTGTGAATCAGTAATCCACAAATTCACCTAATTCAACTTCTTTAAACTCTATGCATCAAAACATTCAATATCTAACATGAGTAAACCTTTCAATACATACATCCACAAGTAATAAACCGCATAATGTAAACACTATATTAATCTTGTAGAAACCCAAATGAGAATAAAACCATGATGTGACATGATACCCACAAAATTTGTACTCTTCTGGAATATGCCCTGTTAGGAGCTTACCCTGTTAAAGGTTTAAAAAAGACTGTTAGGTGTTATCCGGTTAAGAGATTTTCCTAAGACATGTTAGGATATTTTCCCTATTAGGAGAATCCTTTTTAGAGGACTTAAAAAACAAGATAATGTGTCACCTTGTTAGAGGATTCAAAATAAAGATTCTGTTAGGATCCATCCTGTTAAGGTATTTCACTGTTACAATGATTAGAAAGCAACAGATAAAATGATCTATAAAAACTACACTACCTCTGCAAAATCAAATCATTTTAAGATCTGAAATACATCATCATACTATATACTCTTACTTGGCTTGATCGCACTTGATTATTTCACTTGCTCTGTCACTGAATCCTTCTTCAATTTCACAACCAGTAAACAACTTCTTCAACTTCCAATATATAGAATTACTTCCACCGACTTGAAAAAAACCCTACATCTGAGATATGAACAATCCATATCATCTTAGGTAAGATTAAATTTATCTTTTCACTTATAAAACATTTTTCTCTAACCACGTCAGCTTGCTCATAGATTTTATCTTGGTAGTTGAGCCATATTCAAAAACTCGTTTGACAAAAAGAAACTTCTTGAAGAATCCACCTCCAACATATACCTCAATCAATGTTTAATGTCAAGTAAGTCCCACAAATCACAAAACTAAATTTTTGCTTTACAAAAATCATCACCGATCCTATTGTCACATCGAAATCCTTCACCGATATACAAATCTTCATAACCTACTCAATAACTTTGTATTGTTTACCTATTCAGTTTGATAATACCACTTCCAATAAATTAAATTAGTTTCACCGGTTAATATTATGATTCACGCTCACAACCATATTTCCTTGACATTGTAAAAAATCATGTCCTATGACCTCTCTAAAAAATACTTTACTGATTTGAGATAACATTCAAATCGCTTATTGTCTGTCACTGACTGTTTTAGCAATTACCCAGTTTGAGTCCAATCAAACATAACCAACTCAATTCTCCATAACAAGAGTCACAATGGAAAATTTAACATCAAAACACATGATCTAAAATTTCATAAGAATAGAAACTTCAGAAACATACTGCAACTCATTATTCAATCACACAATATCAGGTATCATACTGAAAACACTAAGTAAATTAGTTAACATCAATGACAACCAAATAATTGATTCACTTGTCATCAAATATGTACCAATATTCATCAATGAAACACTTAGCATCACTACATCAGTTATGCTAACAATCACCACACATATGTTAGGCATTTATGGAGCCATAAAAATAATGTGTTGAAACTGACTAATATAAGTTTCAATGTGTCCAATCTGCCGCATCAATGTATAATCCCTTTAGTACAACTCAACATCCTTACAATCAAATTTGGCAATCATCCACTCAATGAACTTCCTATAAGAATGAGTGAGTCCATGGTTTTGGATAGCCAAACCATGATGCCACCAATAATAAGCCACACTCTCTAAATGTAATATTGCAAACTGAATAGCCTCATCCTCAAGCATCAATTTAAGTCAAAGCTAGATGTCAAGCTTGTGAACACATGCTCATGAACTAATCTTCCCACTACCGTCAAAGGAAGATAAAGTGAGCTTGCTAGTAGCTCGCTTGAGGTCACCATTATTTTTTTTATCTAGGATGTCTATAGCCATAGTTCCTCATACTGTTTCTACGCTTTGCACAATATTGATGAAGAAGAAAATTTTGGAAAGCTACAATGGAAATAATTGTTGTTTTGTCATTGATGTCAAACCTTAACTGGTGAGACTATTGCTATCAGTTTGAGTACCATATATATTGATTGATGAAGAATATTTGACGGCAAGAATATCAAGAAGATCAAGTGAAATGGTTGATTTATGAGAAATCACAAGGGTACTTGATCAGTTGGCACATTGGAAAAGTAATGTGTTGTTTATCTTTTGATGATAGTTTACTGAGAACAATTTATGCCGAGTGAAGATTGTGATGACCGAGCGCTAGTAAATTTCCGAGGAAACTAGTGACGATCGAGTGGAAGAACACAGTGTTGGACCAGCAGCATTATTTTGGTAATTGTTGAGATTTGAGATCTCTGGCCGACATAGTTAATTTTTTTGGGATATTTAAAGTTAATCAAGGATAAGCATCATTGGTCCACACTATTTAAATGCATGGGTAACTGTAATGAATGCATGGATCAAAGTTTTAATTAGTGACTACTTTGGAGAAGTAAATTAAATGTAAAGATGGAAAGATCTGTTGGATCTGACCTAACCTAAGATCTACGATCTTGATTAAGCAGCCAAAGATTGATTTGACCTAGATGAAGAGGTATAAGATAACCTAAAGGGGTTATTCATGATGTGTATGAAGGGTATGCAAGAGGATTGCATAGTTAATTGATTGATTTGCATGATCTAGCAGAGAAGAAGAGATTTGCAAGAGTGATTGCTTGACGGATTTCCAAGCAGATCTGAAGATTGAAAAGAGAATGGAGGCCACTCAATGAATTAGCATTAGAGATGAATTGGATCTGGATTTGCAAAGTAAGTTTTATGTATCAGATCACACCTGATGATTACTTTCTAACCATTGTGTCAGTCAAAATCCTTTAACCAGGTTGACCTAACAGTCATTGTATAAATCCTTTGAGAAAGGTGACATTCAGGTGGAATGTTCTAAGTCCTCTAACAAGGCCACTCCTGACAGGGTGATTAAATCCTTTAACCAGGTCACATTTAGCAATGTGTTTTGTAACCTTTAATATGGTTGGCTCCTAATAGAGCTCACTTCAGAAGAGTGAAAACTTGATAGCATGTTATTGGTGGTTTTCCACAAATTGGGTTTCCACGTTAAATATTGGTGTCAACTTGTGTGAATGTTTATGTTGTGTTTTACTATTAAGTTTCTACAAGCTAATTACATTTGGACAGTAAACTGCATATGTATGTTGTTGATTTATGCTATTGCTACCGAGTAGATCTGAGTTGTTCAAAGTGGTATAAAGTTTAAAATTTGGTACATCTAGACCTGAGGATAACTGATTCACCCCCCTCTCAGTTATTCTGAATTCATTCTAATAGAAAAGACCCTCTAACATGCTCTAAGAGGCATTCCCACTCATCAATAGTTACCATAACAATATTATAATACTCCATGCCCTCATGTTTGTTAACTAATGGTGGCTTCTCTCTTGGTGTAAAATGGCGCTACATAGGTTTGTCAACTATCTGGGTACTTTTCCTACCACGTGGAGGAGATTCAAATGCATTGTCCAATGAAGATAGGGATATACTAGTACTATGACTCCCTGCAACTGATACTGATATGCTCTATCTTTCATGCTTTTCATGCCTATCTCTAGGGCAATCTAAATCTAATCTCTTAAGCATCCCACTTATTCACTTTAAGGCATGTACACTCAATGGTTGTGTATTGATGAGAGTTCTAAATAACTCATGATTTGGATCATCCTGATGATTTTCTTCCTCTTTGTTGGGGAATCCTACTACCCTCATGCATATCACCCATAACTATACCCACTAGAGTATTTGAATCAAGATTTAATTTTTCTTTTAATCTCCTATAGACATAATTGTTCAGGCTTAGAATTGTCACCCTAAATCAGGCATTAAGGCTTCATGGCAATTCTATCTGACAATGGAAACTTCCTCTAGCTGTGGGTGAACTATAGATGAGGAAGAGTCTCCGAATTCTAGGCCGGTTCCTATTTGGTATGGAATATCACCTCCTGATTGAAAACTAAATTGAGAAAAGGGAGAAATATTTAAAATTCAACTTGCATGAATAAAACTAGAAAAGGTGATACACCAAGAAGATTCAGATCTTTCAAAAGCTTCAAACTGCCACTCACTTATCATACCCTAGGGATATTTTCACTATCATTCATTTTCCAATACATAGGCTAATTGGAAAGCCACAACTAGTGTTTAACCACAAGCAGTAATCTTACCATTAACAACATGCATATTCTGTAAAAGGATTATATTTTGTAATATAAAATAGGAATCAATGAAATTCACTAATCCATATTATAGATGTATTACTCTTGGATGCAGAAAATTGAAAAGGAACTTGAACAAATGATCACAATAAGATGTATGGAAAAAGTGGGGCAACTATATTCTTCTCAAAATCTGTATACAAGTTACATGTATGAATTTCAGAATAATGGCAAGGAATAGTGGAATCCTCTTGCACAAAATCAAAATTACAAGCATGAACTCACAATGGAATACAAAAACATGAACAAATAGCTATAGGAATAGAAAATTCACTAAAGCTCCTCTCTCCACCAATTTGACCCCCCTAAAACATGAAGTAAATCCACCACTAAATAGCCAACATGGCTTATTTCAAAAACTAATTCCCCCCAAAACCCTCCATGATAGATCTCCCAAACTATAGGGCCAAATTAGCACCCTAAATCCAAACCCTAAGCTTTGCACCCCTAAGTTGATAGATAAGAATATATCTTATTACATACTTTATCAACTTTTACCTATTCGAATACATGATATTGCAAACCTAAATGCATTACCACCTTATTTGAAAACCCAAAAACCTAACTTCAAAGGGGATGAAAACTCTTATCAACTCGGCATCATAATTACTCCAAACTCTGTCGATACCACACCACTATAGTTGATGCAGCTGCAATTTGTTTGGTCACCATGGTTTGTAGTCGACTTGACCATCTCAGTTTGAAGGGACAGTTTTGAGACTTCGTGGCACTAATGGTACCATCATGGCAATGTGGAGGTAATGTCGATGCAATGGGAATTGCAACTACATTTACTCCATCTGACAGTGGATTTCAAATGTGAGTAAAATACAATGCATTTTCATTGATTTAATCTGTGAGTTAGGGTTTTTTCTTTGTGGCGCCACCATGTTGAAACTGGAAACCATGAATCTCTGCAATGTATCCGCCTCTTTTCTATGGAGAAACTCTAGTTTCATGAGCTTTAGGAGGGAAAAAGATGTCGTTTTGTGCTCATTGTAACACATGGCATCTTTCTGTTGTATTTTTCCTTCAATAAAGGCCGTGGCTTTTGGTCTTCTTTTTCTCTGAACTTGGGATTCAACTGTAAGTCATCTTACATTTGCTTGAATGTTGGGACGTTTGGTGATATAGTGTCTTTAAGCCAATACAAATATCACCGCATAGTTGTTTGTAACTTGGTTTTCTTGAGCTGATGTTTTACCACTATCGCGGGTTTTGAGCTGCAGTGCATAAAGGAGACTCTAGAAGTACTTCATTATTTGTGGCCACCACTGTAGACTTGGAATGTATTACCACTGCAGTCTTGGAATGGTCTCAAGCTATGGTTGAGATGTCAAGCCCATAACATTCAGTTTTGAACTGGGGATGTCTCAGCCACAGCTTCAGACTCATCCCCAGTTCGTAGTGTGACATAGAGAAACACCACTACTAGTCTGGGAGTGACCTCAAACTGTGGTTGAGGCATCAAGCTACCACGAACTTCAGCCTTCACTACTTAGTCATCTTAGCAGCAGCTTGAGACCCATCCCCATTCTGTAGTGTGACATGGAACTGGGAAAAAACACCGCGGCCTTTGTTGTTTTGTCCTTTGAATGTCACGAGTTGTCTTTTAGCTTCCTCCTTTAGACACGCAGGAAAAAAACCAAGCTATGACTATTGTATCTCAACCACCATGTGGGTTCTCTTCAGAATAAAAAATGTAGCTTATGACTGAAAGGTGCGGTGGATGTATTTGGTTTAAACTCTATGACATCTTTCAGTCATAAGCTTCACATTTTTTTCTGCGAGTTGATACAACCATGACTGAAAGTATAAAGAGGATACACAAACAAGTTTGCACATACAGATAAGTGATCATTATTAATTTTTTTTACTATAGAATAGAGATGATGTGAAGCTTGATAACCATGAGGTTTCTTTTGTTGTGTCGACTCTCTCAATGTAATCATTACTTAGTGTTTGATAAATCTTGGAACACTTTTCTTGATGTCGACTGTAGCTTAAACATTCATATAACTTTTGAACTAGTCTTTGTTTACTATCGAGCCCATTACTGTAGCACTGCTTAATGTTGAACTTCACCGTCATACCCACATGTTGTTATTCGCAATATTTTGCAATACCCACATGGTTTTTTAACTTGCACTTGAAGTTGTTAGTTTTGATGCTTGTCTAAATTTGAAGTAAAACACAGGTTTTTGTACTATCTAAATGTTTTAGAAAACATTCTCCTTGCTGTCACAACTTTTAATAAGCATAAAACATGCTTCCCTGTTTAGACCGAACACTCTTTTGTATCAGCTGTGCTCTGTTTTATCTACAAAAAAAATGTGACATATTTCTCCTCCAGTATGCTTGTAAAACATAACTATTTCTTGTTTAACTGATAACAGTATGAGAAAAACATATGAAACCTAAGTATGTTTAAATTTTTGAAAATGTTAAATGCAGTTAGTGTAAAAACACACTGTTTCTTTTAAATGCATACAAGATTTTACCCATGGGGTTCGAGCACGGGCTCGTGAATCCCATGGGTCATTCTCAAAATGAGAAACCCTAATTGGCATATATGTTTTAACATCATTGCATACCCTGTACTTTCATCGTGAATGTATATTATCTTTTAGCACAGCAGTATAAGATGTATTCGTTTAAACACTCTGCATTTAGATATCTCTTGAAAATTAACATGAAGAGATGAATTATATCTCTTTGAAATCAGCATCCATAAGGTTGATAGATAATCACTAACATTCCATTCTTGATGTCTGTCTTCTGTGCATGTTCCACCATCATGAATGCAAACTTATGCAGATACTAAGATTGTTAATTTCTGTCCTTATTTACAACTTCCATATTTCTTTGTTATGCATATTCTTTTGAAAATTCAGCTCTTAAACATGAACATAACAACATCATTATGTCATAGAAAATATTCTTGAACATCAGGCATGTGTTTTTTTTATCTTGATATTCAAAAAGTGAACCTTTAACTGTTGTCTAAAAGCATAAAGATGTACTTACTGTAACAACATTTCTCAAACTCTCTTCTTTTCATGAACGTAGTGGACTTTAGATTCTCAATTTTGCATTTCTCCACATTTCCTTGTTCATGTGCGTCCTGTAGCATCTTTTGAATTCCTTCATGTGTCTACATATTATCCTTCTTATGCATGTGAACAGTAACCTTCTGAGGTGTAAACAATCCCCTTCTGCCTGTAATGGCTTATGTGAAGTTCGAGCACGGGCTCGTGACATCCACTACATTATTTTCCCCTTCTTACTGCATTCAGTCATACATATCTACCCACTTGCACACAATACACCATTTAATTTATTAGGTCATCAAATCATATGCATCAATTAACATTTGTGAGTGAATGTATGCCAAGATGACATTCACTCATGAGTGTTGGTTGGTTTGTATCATTTGTTGAACTAGTAGGTTAATCAAATTCTGAAAACCAGTTTCTCGAATGATATGCTAAGTTTTCTCAGATATTTGATTTGATAGAAAAGAATAATATATATCCAAGTGATCATAAATAGTAAAAGGTTTCATGTTTGGAACAAGTCCCTTTAATACTATTTTCCATATACTGTGAATGAATGTTTTCTCATTACATTGTTTTCATCATATTGATATGCAATTTTTAGAAAAATTGATTGTATGTTATTTGTGTTGCATGTATTGCTTAGATCCAGTTGGATCTAACACCCCACTTTCTTCTCCTGATGCAGGTAAACCCTAAGGGACCTAAATGCAGATGCGAAAACTAACCAGGAACCATGGAGACCTAAATGCAGATGCAGAAACTAACCTCAAGGCAATGCATGGGACCCTTACTCCATACTTTCAATTATGCATTCTATTATGCAATGTACTACTATTGATATGAAAAGAAAGATGAAACAACACTTATACCATACATTCAGTTTGAATGCACAATGTAATTGATCAATTATAATTTATAAATTCTTGAGTGTGATCAACTCTTAAAGTACAGATAATAACTTCTAAAAATGAATGTTGTGGTAGAATGTTTATTAATAATATCTAAAGGATAATATTAATGGGACTATTCAAAAATGCAATTTTTTCCTATTTTTGGTTACTTTGATGCAATGCTAAAAATTAGGGTAACAATTTTGGTGACTTCTGATGGATGTCTGCCTGCTAGACACAACCCTAGACCTTTATCCCTGGGCAATAGAGTCAGGAAACCAGAAACCATGAATGCAAACATTTATTGAAATGAAAATGTAGCTACTCTAGACCAATGCAACCTAAAGACCTAAGCAACCTAGAGACCTATGTGCTTGGACAGCACTTATTGAAAATGAAACCTAGACTAAAACCTAATCCTCAAAGAAAAGCTTGAGGTGTATTCCATTAACTGGAATTTGCAGAACTTCTCCATCAGTTGTGGATAACTGATAAGCATTTTTTTCTCTACAGGCTGTAATAACAAATGGGCCTGCCCAAAAGTTGTCAAATTTGTCATGCTGCCCTGGCCTACTTTTTAGTACATCCCACCTTAGTACTAGATCACCTTCTTTGTAGTCCCTGAATGTAGCCTTCTTGTCAAAAGACTTCTTAGTTTGTGCTTGAATTAATTCCATAGTTTCAAAGGCCCTGTTCCTCTCTTCCTCTAATTGTAATAAACCAACATACCTCAAGGCAAGGGAGTCACCTTCTTCAAAAAATAGCATTTGATCAGCTAGCTGTAATGCAGGAAATTTTATAGATATGGGTAATCGAGCCTCTTTTCCATAAACAAGAACATAGGGTGAATTCCCAATTACCTACTTAGGTGTAATTCTATCCAACCACAAGGTCGTCTTCAATTTAGAATGCCAATCTCTTTTGTTTCCTTGCAAGGTCTTCTTGATGATCCTGATTAGGTTCTTATTTGTAGACTCTGCAAGACCATTACCCTATGGATAGTAATTAGAAGAAGTGTTTAAATAGATACCATTCTTGACAACCCATTCGGTTATAGATGATCCAACAAAAGCCAAGGCATTATCTGATACTATGGAGTGAGGAACTCCAAACCTTGTAATAATATCATCATAGAAATTTAGAACAGCATTTACAGAAGATTCCTTTAGTGCAATGGCCTTAGTCCACCTAGTAAAATAATTTGTAGCCGTCAAGATCCATTTATGACCTGCACTAGAATTAGGGTTTATTGGGCCAATAAAGTCCACTCCCCACTTGTTGAATGGCTGATCAATAATGATTGATTTCAGAGGCAATGCTGCCAACCTTTGTTTCTCTGCAAACATAGCACAATTTTGGCATATTCTTGCCCATGAATGAGCATCTTTAAATAAATCTGGCCAATAATAGCCAGCTCTCAGAATTTTCCATGTTGCAGTTTTGGGGCTGAAATGCCCTCCACAAGATCCACCATGAAATTCAGATAAAATCTTATTCTGATCAATATAATCTATACATCTAAGAAGCATACCAGTAAGATCTTTCCTATACAAAATGTTATCAATTAGTACATAAGGAATAGATTGAAGCCTGAAGTACCTTCTTTTGGCCCTATCAAGATTTATCAGACATTGGCCAGTTTGTAGGAATCTGGTCATATCTGACAACCAGGATGTTGAATCATTAACTAGTATTGGATTACCTTGGGGTAAGATGGCCTCTTCAGCGGGCTTAACCTAATTTTCTCCTTCTGCCAACTGAGCGCATAAGCCTTTACCTCTAACCAGCTTGGTCAAATGGATTTGTACATCATATTCCATGACTTTAGTTATCCACCCTGCCCTCTTTTCACTGACATCTTTATTTAATAGAAATTCTTTAATGCTAGGGTGTGCAATCATCAGATGTATTTTGTTCCCAGCAACTATATGTTTGAACTTCTTTAAGGCTTTTACAATAGCTAGTACATGATTTTCTACAAAACTATAATTTTCCTCATAATTATTCATACCTTTACTGAAAAAGGCTACTGGTTGCTCCTGTCCTTCCTCATTATTTTGCACCAACATTGCTAAAACTGTGTCAATACCACCATAAGCATATAAAACAAAATCCTTAGAGAAATCAGGATTAGCTAATGTAGGGGCTGAAGATAAGGCATGCTTAATTTGTTCAAAACTCTCCTTTCCCTTAGTAGTCCAGCTGAAAGGCACATTCTTTTTTAACATAGAAGTCAAAGGTTTCAATAAATTTGCAATATTAGGGATAAAGCACCTAACAAAATTTATCCTTCCAATAAAACTTTGCAATCCTTTTTTATGTTTTGGAAGTGATAATTCAAGGATTGCATGAATCCTTTCAGGATCTATTGTTGTACCTCCTTAAGACACTTGATACCCCAAAAGTTTGCCTTCATGTACTGCAAAAACAGACTTCTTTGGGTTAAGAGAGATTCCAAACTCTTTACATCTCTGCAAAATTTGTTTCAAATGATCTATGTGTTGGTTTGCAATTTTGTTGTAGATGGTAACATCATCCAGATATACTAGAACAAATTTATACATCAAATTTTTGAAAGCCATATCCATTGCTTTCTGAAAAGTAGCTCCTGCATTTGACAGACCAAATGGCATCCTTTTTTAAGCCATTGTACCCCATTTAGTGGTAAATTTTGTTTTGAATTGATCAGATTCTTTAACCAAAATCTGGTTATAACCAGAATATCCATCCAAGAGTGAGAATCTTTCAGAACCTAAAACATATTGAAGGATTTGTTCCATGGAAGGAAGAGGATGTCTATCCTTCAGAGATTCCCTATTTAGGTCTCTAAAATCTACACAAAGTCTTATCTCTCCAGTTTTCTTTATTACCAGAACTAGATTGGAAACCCATGATGTATGCTTTATTGGGAATACTATACCTTCATCTAAGAGCTTTCTTAGTTCTTTCAGCATTAAAGGTTCTAATTTGGTATTTAAGGGCCTTTGCCTTTGCCTGATTGGTTTTGCATTTGGTTCTAACTCTATGGTATGTTGAGTCAGTTGAGGATCAAACCCTTTCAAATCAGCATAATCCCAAGAAAATACATCACTATATTCTCTGAAAAGATCAATAAACAATTCTTTTTCTTTGGGAGAGTTTATTTTACCAACCTTCAAATATTTGTCTCTAAAGATCTCCACCTCCTCATAATGATCTTCTTTAACCCGTAGACTGGTTTTACTCTTCCTGAATTGATCATCTGAGTTGAAGGTTGATTCCAGGCTGACCAATCCCCTTGGAAGCTTATTAGTCTTCAGCTGAATAACTTGATTCTCCATTTGCTGATCATACTGATCTCTTTTAGGAGAAAAAAATTCTTCAGTTTTTGTCATAAAACTCAAGATATGTTCATCAGTGTAAGATAATTTCCAATTAGCATCGTTATCTGGAATAGATGGCCTTGCAACAATTTAATATGTGACTGGTCAGAAATCAGTCCTTTATTTTCTGTAATTTTAGCATGTGCGCCAATACCATCCAATCTGTCAACATGCATATTCTCCCTTCTAGGTATGGAAATAAGATTGAAAGCATCAAAATCTTCCAAAATATCAGACACTCTTGATTTATACAACTTTAAGAGATCATTCTTAACAGTATTAATTCCTCTCACCCACCTTACTATCAGCTCACTATCTCCTAATGCCTTTAAACATTTGATTCCCCTTTTCCTAGCCCACTCCAAGCCCTGGATCAAGCTCTCATATTCTGCTATATTATTAGAACATGGAAAAGATAACTTATAACCAGCATAAAATTTATCACCATGAGGTGATACCAACATAGCTCCTGCACCAATACCATCTTTATTCTTTGATCCATCAAAATATAGGTCCCATAACTGATTAGATAATTCAGATTCAAGACGTTGATCTTTAACCAGATTAGGAACAATTTAATCAGATTCTAACATTACATAATTACCAAAACCAGCATCAAACACATCAATGTCTTGATCACCTCTAGCTACCCATTCATCTAGGACAAAATCAGGATATCCTTCAGTTTGTGTGTTGTGAGATGGAGTCTCATTGATTTCATCCAGATCCATGATCACACAACTTGCATTAATGGGGCTAGGATTATAAGGCTCTATGTGGTCTTTGGCCCATAATTCTTATTTTATGGTCACCTTAGCACCATATCTAGTTCTGAAATACAGGTGAGACCAATCTAATGAGAAATATCCATCTATTTTGGTTGTGAAGTCTCTTGATAAACACAGAGTGAAGTAAGGTGGTAGATATATGACAAAAATATCATGAGAAATGGAGAAGTTTGGACATGAGTGCAAGGTTAAAATTGCACTTTTAACAACTCCTATTGTTTTAACTGAAGAACCATCAACTTGGACAACTCCTTTCTCAAGAGGCTCATATTTTAAATCTAGTACATCAATTATGCTCTTTGGCATGATAGTGTTGGTTGCACCACTGTCTACCATGCAATTATGCACTAATTTTTTCCCAATAATCAAATAAACATAGAAGGGGGGAGGCTTAATATTTGCAGATTTCTTACCTTCCTTTTTTGTCATCTTCTGCATATTTGTTGGCTTTCTTTCAATTGGTATTGCTAGTTGATTTAAATCTGTAGCCTTTTTACTTACTTGTACTTCTGACTGCTGCATCTTACCAATCTTCTTTTCCTCTTTAATTGCTTCATCACGTACTTTAGAAGGCTCTGAATTGGCCATGACTAATTTTGAAGGTTGATTTACAGCTTGATGTGGCATTGCCGTCCCTTTTGACAGCTCCTCTTTTAATAATTCAGTCTGCCCTGGAATAGCTAATGAATCCCACATGGAAATTGAAACACTCATCTTTTTCATATTATCAACAATGTTATAAGGAACAACAAATTGTACCTTCTGAGGAGACTTACTAATACTCTGATCTAGTTGTTTTTGATAGTGTGCTTCTTTATTTGCATGAGTAGAGGCTCTCTTTAGGATTGAAACTGGTGGAATGAATGATGATTGATTTGTAGCATCAATCCCAGCAGTTGATTGCTCTGATTCTAGGGCTCTCTTCTTGGCTCTGGTATTTGTTGATATGGATGAATCACCATTCACTCCACAAAACTCTTCCTCTTGCCAATTGAGGAATGCAATGTCAGGAGCAGTTGTATCACAGTGTGGCTGAGCCTCTTCAGTGGATACAGTAGGTTGTGAATCTATGATACTTTGAACCATTAAGGCTTGATTGAGAACTCCATTAGTACACTTAGACTGATTGTATTGTTCATTACAGGGATAACACCATTCATAAACTGTAACAAGATTATTTTAGCTAGGAACAGTATCCCTAATAGCATTGAGAGGTGCTGGATTGTATGGCCTATAAGGCCTTTGATTCCATTTTTTCCTATTTGCATTACTATTTCCCTGATATTGTTGCTTGCTACTTTGATAACTGGGTTGAGTAGGCTGCTGAGATGAAGAACCAGCAAATTGACCTTGAGTATGGGCTATTGGATGACTTTGTTGTCTTTTTAGGTTAACTAGTTCATTCCCAAAGGTCTGTAGCAAGCTCTCAATTTTTTGTTGACTATTTTTTATGCTTTGCAATTCACTAGGAGGGAAAATAGGCATAGTTTCCTCACTTTTGTAAGATGGCAATGAGGCTAGAGGTGGGACAACTAGTGGCATATTGGATTGGATATTAGGAAAATAAGGCATGGGTGGCCTAGGAGCTATCTTTCCTGCCTGAATGAGACTATTTTCTGCCCTTATTGCAATCTCAAAAGCTTGAGGTAAAGAATTCCCTCCCATTGACTGGATCATTACTGAAATATCACTATTCAAGCTTTTAAGAAAGTACAAAAATGCATACTCAGCAGAGGGTCTTACCGTGGTAGGGATCCTATTACAAGTTTTCTGAAACTTGAGATTAAAATACTTAGTTCCTCTTGTGGAGCCCTTTTAATGGTAGTTAGTTGTTCTACCAGAGACAAATTGTCAAATTTATCCTCAAAAAACTTGGAAAGACTTTCCCCAAAAACATCCCATGTAGCAATAGAATTTATTGTAAGATTACTGAACTAGTCAAGAGCTTTACCTTTAAGTGATGCAACCAGCAGCTTCATAGCCACATCTTCTTCTGTGACATGGTGGACATTGCACAGAGATGCAATATCTCTAATGTGCTCAATAGCTGTCACTTGACCTTCTCCGGTGAATGATGGCAAACCTTTCAAGGTAGCCAAGGGTATATTATTGTGATTTTCAATCCGGAGAGGACTACCTTGATCAAAAGGGACAAAAGGAAGATTTCTTGCCATTCTTGTAGCTGGTGGTACTTGTTGCTGAATAACAGGTACAACAGGAGGTTGAGTATGATGAACTACCTATCTTTGATAAGCCTTCAAATTCTGAGGATTTGTTGCAGTAACACTTGTAGAAGCCCCAAAGACAGAGTTATCTATAAACAAATTCTAAACACTTGGAAATTCTAATCCGTAATGAGTAGGGACACTTAAATCCTCAGGAAGATTGATTTCTTCAATAATAACCTCAAGTTCCTCCAAATTTATAGCTCGATCTTCAAAAATGGGGTTATCAAATGAAGAGAAATTTGAATTCAATAGAGCACCTCTTGGATTTTTCAATGCTCTTCCACCTCTGGATGATCTTCCTTCCCTTCTACTTGGCTGTAACTCCTAGTACACAAATCCTTGATTGTTTGATCTTGTTGGAGTTCTGCTCATTAAAATCCACACTGAGAGCTTAAATCAATCACATAACTTAAATCAGAACTGAGAAGCAGTTCGTGGTCCCACCGGGTGTGCCAAAAACTGTTCAGGCTTAGAATTGTCATCCTAAATTAGGCATTAAGGCTTCATAGCAATTCTATCTGACAATGGAAACTTCCTCTAGCTATGGGTGAACTATAGATGAGGAAGAGTCTCCGGATTCTAGGTTGGTTCCTATTTGGTATGGAATATCACCTCCTGATTGAAAACTGAATTGAGAAAAGGGAGAAATATTTAAAATTCAACTTGCATGAATAAAACTAGAAAAGGTGATACAACAGGAAGATTTAGATCTTTCAAAAGCTTCAAACTGCCACTCACTTATCATACCCTATGGATCTCTGCACTATCATTCATTGTCTAATACATAGGCTAATTGGAAAGCCACAACTAGTGTTTAACCACAAGCAGTAATCTTACCATTAACAACATGCATATTCTGCAAAAGGCTTATATTCTGTAATATAAAATAGGAATCAATGCAATTCACTAATCCATATTACAGATGTATTTCTCTTGGATGCAGAAAATTGAAAAGGAACTTGAAAAAATGATCACAATAAGATGTATGGAAAAAGTGGGGCAACTATATTCTTCTCAAAATCTGTATACAAGTTACATGTATGAATTTCAGAATAATGGCAAGGAATAGTGGAATCCTCTTGCACAAAATTGAAATTACAAGCATGAACTCACAATGGAATACAAAAACATGAACAAATAGCTATAGGAATAGAAAATTCACTAAAGCTCCTCTCTCCACCAATTTGGACCCCCTAAAACATCAAGTAAATCCACCACTAAATAGCCCACATGGCTTATTTCAAAAACTAATTCCCCCTAAAACCCTCCATGATAGATCTCCCAAACTATAGGGCCAAATTAGCACCCTAAATACAAACCCTAAGCTTTGCACCCCTAAGTTGATAGGTAAGAATATATCTTATTACATATTTTATCAACTTTTACCTATTCGAATACATGATATTGCAACCCTAAATGCATTACCACCTTATTTGAAAACCCAAAAATCTAACTTCAAAGGGGATGAAAACTCTTATGAACTCAGCATCATAATTACTCCCAACTCTGCCGACACCACACCATTGTAGTTGATGCAGCTGTAGTTTGTTTGGTCACCATGGTTTGTAGTCGACTTGAGCATCTTAGTTTGAAGGGACAGTTTTGAGACTTTGTGGCACTAAAGGTACCATCGTGGCAATGTGGAGGTAATGTCAATGCAATGGGAACTACAACTACATTTACTCCATCTGAAAGTGGATTTCAAATGTGAGTAAAACACAATGCATTTTCATTGATTTCATTTGTGAGTTAGGGTTTTTTCTTTGTGGCGCCACCATGTTGAAACTGGAAACCATGAATCTCTGCAATGTATCCACCTCTGTTCTATGGAGAAACTCTAGTTTCATGAGCTTTAGGAAGGAAAAAGATGTTGTTTTATGCTCACTGTAACACATGGCATCTTTCTGTTGTATTTTTCCTTCAATAAAGGCTGGGGCTTTTGGTCTTCTTTTTCTTTGAACTTGGGCTTCAATTTTAATTCATCTTCCATTTGCTTGAATGTTGGGACATTTGGTAATATAGTGTCTTTAAGCCAATAAAAATGGTGTCGCATAGTTATTTTTAACGTGGTTTTCTTGAGCTGATGTTTTACCACTATCGCAAGTTTTGAACTACAGTGCATAAAGGAGACTCTGGAAGTACTTCATTGTTTGTGGCCACCACTGTAGACTTGGAATGTATTACCACTACAGTCTTGGAATGGTCTCAAGCTGTGGTTGAGATGTTGTGAGGCCTACACTAGACTGTTATAGTTTACTATTTTGTTTTCATGCTTTCAGTGGTTTATGCTTAGACATGCTTTGGCTATCAGCGAGACTTTCGTACTTTTGAGGATCGGTGGAATCCTGTGTTATATATTCAGCACCTGATT
>MU226293.1:517475-535155 GCA_018584345.1 Thuja plicata
GGATATGTCGTATAACTTTTAACCTAATCATTTCTTGTTTTCTTCTAGCCGTTTTCGTCACCCTTTGACCGTTAACGAACACGGTTGACTTTTGGTCAACCCTGTTTCAACTTTGTCCGTTGGCTTCAAGATCGGAACCCAGCGCTCCTTGCGGCCTCTGAAATCACAATTTTTAGTTTCACACCTTTCGGAGACAGTTGACTTTTTAGTCAACATGGGTTGACTTTTTGGTCAACTGCCTCGCTTTGCGCTCCTTTGACTTCTCGGTGCTTAGTAGACCTTTGAGTCCCTTCCTCTCGTTATTCTAGGGCTGTTTGACTTTTGGGTCAACCGTAGTTGACTTTTAGTCAAATCGTCTCGATTTGCGTGTAGTTCCATTTGGGAGCTTAATTCATCGCTTAGGATAGTTGCTAGAGCTAACCCTCTCCTTGAGACCTATTCCGGTTATCATTTACCCTTGCACCGTTTTACATGCACTTGACACCCTTGTATAGTTTTCGTATCCCGTTTTATATTGCGTTGTTAAAATTTTTGTTCATGTGTTTTTGCCCAACTTTTGGGCATGACAGATGTCAAGCCCATAAAATTCAGTTTTGAACTAGGGATGTCTCAGCCACAGCTTCAGACTCATCCCCAGTTCGTAGTGTGACATAGAGCAACACCACTGCTAGTCTGGGAGTAACCTCAAACTGTGGTTGAGGCATCGAGCTACCATGAACTTTGGCCTTCACTGCTTAGTCATCTCAACAGCAGCTTGAGACTCATCCCCATTCTATAGTGTGACGTGGAACTGGGAAAAAACACCGCAGCCTCTGTTGTTTTTTCCTTTGAATGTCACGGGTTGTCTTTTAGCTTCCTCCTTCAGACACGTGGGCAACAGACCAAGCTATGACTATTTTATCTCAACCACCATGTGGGTTCTCTTCAGCATAAAAAATTTAGCTTATGACTGAAAGGTGCGGTGGATGTATTTGGTTTAAACTCTATGACATCTTTCAGTCATAAGCTTCACATTTTTTTCTGCGAGTTGATATAACCATGAATGAAAGTATAAAGAGGATACACCAGCAACTTTGCACATATAGATAAGTGATCATTATTAATTTTGTTTGTTGTAGAGTAGAGATGATGTGAAGCTTGATAACCATGAGGTTTCTTTTGCTGTGTTGACTCTCTCAATGTAATCATTACTTAGTGTTTGATAAATCTTGGAACACTTTGCTTGATGTCGACTGTAGCTTAAACATTCATATAACTTTTGAACTAGTCTTTGTTTACTATCAAGCCCATTACTGCAGCACTGCTTAATGTTGAACTTCACTGTCATACCCACATGCTGTTATTCGCAATATTTTGCAATACCCACATGGTTTTTTAACTTGCACTTGAAGTTGTCAGTTTTGATGCTTGTCTGAATTTGAAGTAAAACACGGGTTTTTGTACTCTTTAAATGTTTTAGAAAACATTCTCCTTGCTGTCACAACTTTTAATGAGCATAAAACATGCTTCCCTGTTCAGACCGAACACTCTTTTGTATCAGTTGTGCTCTATTTTATCTGCAAAAAAAACATGAGATATTCCTCCTCCAGTATGCTTGTAAAACATAACTATTTCTTGTTTAACTGATAACAGTATGAGCAAAACATATGAAACCTGAGTATGTTTAAATTTTTGAAAATGTTAAATGCAGTTAGTGTAAAAACACACTGTTTCTTTTAAATGCATACAAGATTTTACCCATGGGGTTCGAGCACGGGCTCGTGACTCCCATGGGTCATTCTCAAAATGAGAAACCCTAATTGGCATACATGTTTTAACATCATTGCATACCATGTACTATCATCATGAATGTATATTATCTTTTAGTGCAGCAGTATAAGATGTATTCGTTTAAACACTCTGCATTTAGATATCTCTTGAAAATTAACATGAAGACATGAATTATATCTCTTTGAAATCAGCATCCATAAGGTTGATAGATAATCACTGACATTCCATTCTTGATGTCAGCCTTCTGTGCATGTTCCACCATCATGAATGCAAACTTATGGAGATACTGATATTGTTAATTTTTTCCCTTATTTGCAGCTTCCATATTTCTTTGTTAAGCATATTCTTTTGAAAATTCAGCTCTTAAACATGAACATAACAACATCATTATGTCATAGAAAATATGCTTGAACATCAGGCTTGTGTTTTTTTATCTTGATATTCAAAAATTGAACCTTTAACTGTTGTTTGAAAGCATAAAGATGTACTTACTGTAACAGCATTTCTCAAACTCTCTTCTTTTCATGAACGTAGTGGACTTTAGATTCTCGATTCTGCATTTCTCCACATTTCCTTGTTCATGTGCCTCCTGTAGCATCTTTTGAATTCCTTCATGTGTCTGCATATTATACTTCTTATGCATGTGAGCAGTAACCTTCTGAGATGTAAACAATCCCCTTCTGCATGTAATGGCTTATGTGAAGTTCAAGCACGGGCTCATGACATCCACTGCATTATTTTCCCCTGCTTACTACATTCAATCATACATATTTTCCCACTTGCACACAAAACACCATTTAATTTATTAGGTCATCAAATCATATGCATCAATTAACATTTGTGAGTGAATGTATGCCAAGATGACATTCACTCATGAGTGTGAGTGGGTTTGTATCATTTGTTGAACTAGTAGGTTAACCAAATTGTGAAAACTAGTTTCTCGGATGATATGCTATGCTCAGATATCTGATTTGATAGAAAAGAATAATATATATCCAAGTGATCATAAATAGTAAAATGTTTCATGTTTGGAACAAGACCCTTTAATACTATTTTCCAGATACTGTGAATGAATGTTTTCTCATTACATTGTTTTCATCAGATTGATATGCAGTTTTTAGAAAAAATGATTGTATGTTGTTTGTGTTGCATGTATTTCTTAGATCCAGCTAGATCTAACACCCCACTTTCTTCTCCTAATGCAGGTAAACCCTAAGGGACCTAAATGCAGATGCGGAAACTAACTAGGAACTATGGAGACCTAAATGCAGATGCAGAAACTAACCTCAAGGAAATGCATGGGACCCTTACTCCATACTTTAAATTATGCATTCTATTATGTAATGTACTACTATTGATATGAAAATAAAGATGAAACAACACTTATACCATACATTCAGTTTGAACGCACAATGTAATTAATCAATTATAATTTAGAAATTCTTGAGTGTGATCAACTCTTAGAGTACAGATAATAACTTCTGAGAATGAATGTGGTTGTAGAATGTTTATTAATATTATCTGAAGGATAATATTAATGGGACACTTCAAAAATTCAATTTTTTCCTATTTGTGGTTACTTTGATGCAATGCTAAAAATTAGGGTAACAATAATATTTGTATGCCTCAATCCTTCCAAGATGCGTAGAAGTAATCACAATATCCTCAAGCTAGCAGGATCATGGTTTGATACCACTAAAAGATCCCCAACTAAATCTAATCTAATTTTTCTTATTTTTTTGTTGTTGATTGGAGATTCTTTGTGTTGTTTGCAATGAGTTTTTATTTTTAAGTTTCAATGTCAATGGAAGTTTGAACTTTCTAGGTCTAGTATGCAAAAATATGATTCAAACTTGAAATGCAAAAATATAATTGACTAATTAGAAATATCACTATTTTTATTTATCACAAACAATAATGCATCTATTAAAAATGAGGTAACCAAATTACCACAACATGAATAGGCATACCAAGAAGTCTAGTGCTCACTCCAAGAATAGGGTTTTATTGATAAAACATAATAAGATTGGCTTGTAGCTAACTTGGTGGAACCAATAAGTTTTATTTGTAGTGCTGGTAATTGCTAAAATAAAATACGAAGAAATCACTAACCCCTACACAGGTAGCTTGTAGGCAAGAATACCCTACCATCTAACAAGTACTCAATTTGCATAAATTTAATCCATCATAAATCACTAATGTCTAAATGTATCTCATAACTAATCTTTTGATAATTCTAAACTAGAAAATGGCTGCACAAATCTCAATGCCTAATCCAAGGTAAATGAAAATAGGATAATGAAAATGGCCCCAGGAAGGGTATAAATGATGTAGAGGAATGTATGACTAGTACATTTGTTCTTATCCTTCACAGATCTACCCAAAATAGATCCTTTAGCTACTGCAATCTAAATTAGTACAATACACTACTATCAATATACCCAATGTTGAATCCTGGATGAATTCACTAAAGGAAATCTAGGGTTTTGTCTAACCTTTTGATCTTAAGGGAATTTTTATTTCTAGAAGCTTCAACCTGCTACTAAAACTCTTTCTTAGAGCTCAAACTCAAATCCCAGATGTCAAATTCAATGAATGGATGTTGAAAAGAAACCCATCAACGTGTTTTTATTATCCTCTAATCCTAGCCGCTCAATTTAGGGTTTTCATCTTATTTTTACTAAATCTTATTAAAACTTATTCTCCTAGAGAGTTCTACCCATTTGAGGGTCTTATTTCTCATTCATAAAATGCCCACTTTTTAAAAACAATTGTATCCTTATAGCCCCTAGGAGTGTGTACCATGGGGGACCACCCCATAACACTTTATTGTATTATAAAGTGATGTAATTAATTTACTTTATTTTTATTTAAATCAAAATATTAGGCATTGACTTAATTATTCCAAATTTATTCATAAATCCATCACCTAGCCTCCAAATTGAAAATTGTTGATGCCCATGCATCCCAGTGATGTCTAAATATAGCAGGTGAACTGACAGTTCCCTCATAAAAAATAGGGATTCTTCCTAAAAAAATAGGAACTGCATCCAAAGCCTCCAAAATGATATCTAAGGTCCCCTGATGTGTTCCAATCAACTCCTAGTCAATTCCTAAAATTTAGGGACCCCTCCTAAAAAATAGGAGATTATCTCAAAATGAGTAGCTCCACAAACCTTTGGATGGGTCCCCTATCCACTCTGTTGACCTACGGGAACCCTGATAGTAGGCCAACTGTTACTGATAACTATGTTTCCTAAGGAAGTGACATTATAATTTATTAGATTCATTAAAACATTTGGAAGCAAACTCAAATTGGACACACCTTGTTATTGTGGAAAACTAAATTGTGAAGATCTCATAGATTGGATTTCAAAGATGGATCAAATTATTTTGATTATGAACCAAGGGAGGAGACCAAAAAAGTGAAATTTTCATGCACAAGATCAAAAGGTCATGCATCTCTATGGTGACACTTGGTGTAAATTGAGAGTAAAAAAAGAGGGAAAGACAAAATTAAAACTTGAGATAGGCTGATGTCTAAACCAAAGTCCAAATTTTGACCTTTAAACTATCGAATGAGATTATTCAAAAAGTTACAAAATTTGAGACAAAAAGGAAGTATATGTGAAGGAGTATAGTGAAATATTTTAGAATTTCACCATTTGGGCTAAACACGTTTCTAAGATTACCTCAAGAAGATAGAAAAATATGTGAATGAGCTACATTTAAATATTCAAGATGAGGTTAATTGGTTAAACTTTAAGTGTAGAAGAATCCTATCAATGTGCATTTAAGGAAAAAGAGAAGTTATCATGAAGACAACAAAATAACTCTAGAGGAAGAGAGAGGTTTTTTAGAGGAAGGGGAAAAAATTTTGATATTAGAGGGAAACAAACCAATAATAGAGATGAAATTAGTTTGCAAGTACAAAATATTAATGCAAGAGGAAGAGGAGGTTATACATCTAGAGGAAGAGGATCCTTTGGAAAAAATTTAAATGTAATAGATATATTCTAGTATAGATCCTTTTAATGCCAACAAAAAATTTAGAACATTAGTAGAAGGAATAAAAGGACACAACATAAAGCCTTTAGGAATAAGGAATGTGTTGGGCCTCCAACACACATAGAGGAACCAAAACAAGAAGAATACATTTTGATGAGAAGGGTGCTCTTGAAATTAAAAAAAGGACATGAATTAACCATTGAAAAGGAAGAACCTCTTCAAGACAATTTTTAAATGTGGAGATAAATGTTGTAAGTTAATTAATGGTGGTATTACAAATAATATAGTGTCTAGAGAAATAGTATATGACTTATAAGAATTTTTGGTTTCTCAATGGGTGAGTTAGTTTTTTAGTCTAATAATGTAGGTTGACTCTCATCCTCCTTATGGTGAAACAGGATCATCAGTTCATTTTTCCCTCATCTCCCATCCATCTCCATGATAAACCACTAAAAGATAAAAATGCCTTCTCCCAAGAACTATGGAGAAGAAGTTTCTCTTTGAGTATTCCAATAACACCAAGTGTTAGTTGATGAAGATTGTATAGTAAAATTTCTTATTGGAGCCTATAAAGATGAATTTGTATGTGATATGATTCATGTTATGAATTTAGTTTGCATACTAAATTGGTAAATTGACATTACTTTTACATAGAATTATAGATTGAATAGTTGTTGTTCTAAAGTTGCAGAGTTGCTGAAATATAGAAAAGGAAGTATACAATGCAGAATGACAACTATAAACATCAAAAGATTGCATAAAGGTACACCTCTTCAACATTACTATTCAGCTTATGAAGATGAAATACATTGCAATGCGTTCATATTATTGTACTCTAAATTATTGATCATGATCAAATTTGCAAATTCATAAATGATCATTACATTGTGCATTCAAACTGAATGTATTAGGCCAATGTTTATTCAAGGTTACATCTTTCATATTCAGAAACTTAGAGAAGATATCCAATTCTAAAAGTAAGATAGAAGCATGTAGGGTTTAGAGGTCCAAGCATTTCCTTGAAGAGTTCTTCTGCATCCTGGTATTTGGTTGTCTAAACTTTATCAATCCTTTGTGTGTCTGTCTGAGTCCTTTTGTTAGTTTTGAATTCTAGGCCTAGGGTCATGTATCCTGCATCATGGAAAGAGAAAGAGTTAGATCCAAATTGAATCTAAGCAATGTATGGAAACCAAAACAACATCAATCAAACTTTTAGAACTAGAGATCAACCAATAACATCAATACAACAACAAAGTATGCATCTACATCAACAAAATAAAAGTATCAAATGGACATAGCTTCATGAAAATTTTTACTATTTATAGTTATCATTCTGCATTACTCAGGAGTTGTTATTTGTGAGATCATAAATATGAATTAAAGGGACTTAGTTCCTATAGCTGAGAAACCTTTTTCAAAATATCAAACATGTTAAGATAGTAAACACAACCAGTCAACCAACATTCATGCATGAATGTCATTTCATATGACACTCACACAAGAATTGATTGGTTGATTCCGTCGACTAACCTAACACATTGATTTGATGATGTGTGCAAGCAAGACAAGCTAAAGTATATTCAAATGTAGAAAGAAACATGAAGCAGGAGTTCACTAGTTGTAGATGATAAAGAAAAATGCAATGAGTGTCACGAGCCCGTGCTCGAACCTCACGAGATGCATTACATGAAATACAAGGAAGCTAGGAGTTCACAAGTTCAAGAGTGAGAAAATGCAGAGTACAGTAATGCTATTGGAAATTGTTATTAATCAAAAACATAAATCAAATGATGCTCCAAAAGATGGAAGATGTAGGTGCAAAGAATAGAGTGTTGCAAGGAAGGGGGTCAATTGCAATCAAATAAGAAAGTAACATTGTATGTCATTATTGCACAATGAAGATTAAATGTAATGTTGTTTGAAATATGCTTATGAAATCATCAAATAAATGGTGCACAAAGATAGATCAAATACAAAGAACATTAATGTTGTTAGAAAGTAGAGTGCATATGCAAAAGAGCTAATTATATTGTGGAAATTGCATATACATGGTTCATACATTATTGATATCAGACAAGTAATTTATCTTAATGTTGTTCTGTACACTAGTGTATTTGAATGGGAGAGAGAAAGAACACGGTAACAACCATGCTTGTAGAAGGAAGAGTAAATGCACCATCAAGCAGTGATATCCTTTTTTATAAAAGACATGCATGCATGCACTAGAACTAAACAAAATGTTGTATTATTAAAAGACAAAAAATCAGTGACACTATTATTGATCAAGAATGGAAATCAAAATAATTTTTTTTATACATATTCATCAAATGACAGTGCCATATGCAAGAGAGGAAGGTAAATAACAATGTTGTTATGATGTATGTTCAGTGACACTGCTTATGCATATGTAGTAAGCCAAATAGTAGTGTTGTTATAAAAACAATATGCATATTCAATAACAATGTACAAATCAATATGGAAGTGAAATAATAGTGTTTTTTGATTAAAATAATTATGCATTTTAAATTTTCAAAGTCTGTTTTCATGGTATTATGCATGGGTCTCACGAGCCCGTGCTCGAACCCCATGTATAAATTTTTCACTGGAGTCACAAGAACAGATGGATATCACTTGTCATTGTTCTTACAAGGAAAAGAAGACAACATATAACAAAAATACAGACATCCAGCAAGTACAGTGTCGACATTATGCATGAAGAGTAGGACAATTTCAACAAAGTAAGGCATCATTCAAGCATAACAGATATATGGTTGCAGTGGAGGTCGAGTTCAATGAAGAAACCCAAGTTCACCTCTCAGTTATAACAGACAATGTTTGTACGGATGCATTATTAAGTACAAATTTATAAAACATTCATGCATACAGACTAGAGCCGACAAAGAAGCTCAAGATTCATCTCAAAACTCAGCTTTCAAAGTCACAACAGACAGTAATTAGCATGATTCTAGCAGAGGGAAATCACATACCCAGGTTGAAATAATGCAGACAACATTCATGGTGGAGTTAACAACATAAACATTGAATAACCAAGAAATCAAGGCAAAAAAATCATTGAAAGAAGCAACTAAAGTGAGCTTGAGTGTACAAAAATCATGAAATACAATGATATATTCAACTAAAAATGCAAAGAGAAGAGTATATTAAATTATCTCTAAATTCATATACAGAGAAGTGGCAGTTTTGAAGCCCGAGCTCATGGAGAGATGCTTGGACAACGCCATATATTATGGCCAAAAGACTCAACTACAGGCAAAGAGATCCCACGGTATAAAGAAAATCCTGAGCTCCATGCATAGCCATAAGCCGCAATCAATGAGTGAACAAAGCCCATAGATCAGGGAAGATAGCTCATGCTATAGAGAGTCTGAGCTCTCGGTTTACAAATAGTGAAGCTCCTATTTTACCATGCACTCAAGTGCCAAGTAGAGATTGAGCTCATGCACGAACAACAAGTTAACTCCAGCACCAAAAAATTGCCCAATCTCATGCATGAACTGTGATTAATGTCAGATAACTAGGACCCGAGATCATGCACAAACAGCGCAGGGATGACTTTCAGTTCAGAGAAGCTTGAGCTCTACAATTAGCTCATGTTCATAGCCAAAAATAGATGTGAAACTACAGTATGAAACTAAATTCAATTTCAAAACCACAGAGAAAAGCTTCAAAATACTCCATTATAACTCTCAGATCACAAGATAAGAATTCCAAATTGACATTTCAAATAGAGAGAGCCCAAGAAGAATGCCACAAACATAGCATGGTGGCACAATCACAGCTAGGGTTTTGAAACCCTTATCTTCCCCAAATGCAGATTTACAAAATGAAGTGAGAAATACAATATTCAAGTTTTAATAGAACTTGAAATCCGCTGACAGAAGCAGTTAATAGCTTGCAGACTGCAGTGCATGACAAGCCAACTTCATTCCACGATGGGTGCCACAATGGGTTGATATTTTGGCATGGGTTTGGTCATATTGGCCTTAGTGGTAATGGTGTCAATTTTGGCATACTTTAGTTATGTGATAGGATTTAGGGTTTTGTCATATATTGTGGGGGTTGGGCTATATTATATTTGCTAGATTTTGATGTAATTTTAATAGGTTGGTATATTTTGTAAAAGAGAAGATATCAACATTAGAGGGCTGAATTTAGGGCTAGATTTTGGGCATCATTTATGCCTTAAATTTAGGTTTTCCAACTGATTATTAGGACCTTTTTGGAGGGAGTTATATTTTTGGAAATTTCCTTGAGGGGCTCTATAACTAAACCTTTTATTTAGTTGTAAGGGTTCAGAATTTGGGGAATAAGAGGTATTAGTGAACATATTGTTCCTTTGCATCTTTTTCAGATATTTTGTAGCCATCAGTTCATGATTGAGACAAATTATGATAAAGTGAATGCATACATTCCTTGTCATTTTTCTTGGTACCTTCTCATGTAATCAATTTTTGCAGATTTTGAAGATAATAGAGTTGGCTCCATTATTTACACATTTTTCTGAGTTCTATATTAGTCCTTACAACTTTTCTGCATACAAGTGTATTGTGTCTTTTGGCATAGATTAGTGAATCAATTTCTATTCCTATTATAAGTTATAAAGAGTAAACCTTTGCAGAAATTACATGTTTGTTGGAAGAATTGTTACCATTAGTGGCACAAACCCTAATAGTGAATTCTAGGTCATCCTATGTGTTGTGTAGTGAATGATATTGCAAATCTTAGTGATGTTTGTCCTGTAGGGGCTAGTTTATAATTCTAATGAATCTAAATCCATTTGGTGTATCACCCTCTTAGTTAGTTTATTCAGTTTCAATTATCCTCTTCCCCTTTTCCCAAAACCATAACAATTAGTCTTAGGTGATATCCCAAATCAAATAGGAACCGACCTAGAATCTGGAGATTCATTCTCTCTCCCACAATGAGAACATTTCCATGTTTCAATTCGATATCTAGATTTCAAATCAAGCTAAAGGCGCAATCCTGGTTGACAACAGTTTTTGGCACACCCGGTATTTTAGCCTTTGGAGGCAGGATTCAAACACACACTTGGTGACTCTGAACAAAAGATCTACTGGTTTCAAGAGATCAAGTGCTGGTATTTTTTAATTCATTTTTTATATTCAGATTTTCATCTTATTACATGAATAGAAATGTGATATTATTGTGGGCAGCAAGAATACTCGCCACCTTACCATGAAAATAATAATCAATGGGCTAATCATCTACCATATGAAAATCATCGAAAGCCTATTTTTAGTCCAAGTTACCATATCATAGCAGGTTGTTGATATATTCAATATGCCCCCAATCAATATGTTCCTACACAGGCTCATGAAGATTCTCTTCAAAGGGAAGCATTGTGGGCACAAAAGCTCAAACAGGAGAAATTAGATTATCAGGCATATCATGAGGATCAACTAAATAAGCAGTGAAAGAAGCAATTTGAATAGGATCTTGATCGTCAAATTGTTGCTAAGGGGGCAGAGCTGAGATTACAAGTTGCTGAACAAAAGGCTTATGAGTGCAAAATTTCAAGCTTCGTGCATTTTGGGGAAGGTGAGTCTCCTAAATCTCTTGAATGTGAAATTCCAAGTTGGATTACTCCCATGTTCCAATAACCTATAAAGCTTTCATTTCCAATTTTTAGTGATATCCTTCTAGCACAAGGACCTGTTAGAGAGCAATTGCAGCTTTATGAAGAACTCACTCAAGAGGACTCATCTTCTTTGTTTGAAGAAATTTCATGTTTTGTCAATGAGGAAAATGTATGTGAGCTAATAGATTTGGCAAGTTGTGATCAACAACAATATGAAGATCTTCTATTAGAGGTAGAAGAGGCAACATGTATAGAGATACAGGCTCTTAATGATAAAAAGGTTGATAATTTTCAAGTTTCTTCTGTCTTATTTCATGAACTTCTAGGTTTTGTTAGTGAGGAAGAAGGTGAAAATTAGATCATAGCCTCATCAATTATAGGACAGCAAGCATAAGTTCAAGGTTTTGATTTTTTGAGCATGCATGACGATGACAACAAGGTAAATATCAGTTCCATCTTATGCAAAGATGAAATTCATGATGATGAGGCTAATTTTTAGGATGATCTTGAAGTATTTATGGAAGAATTAGATATTCAACATTCACCTCCTCATAGAGAGAGTCAAGTTCAAAAAGTCATTGAACATGTGGTGGTGGTTGCATCTCAGGTTGCATCTTAGTGCATACCTAAGTATGAAGTTGACAGAGTGTTGATTGAAGAACAGATCAACAAAACCAACATGCAGAGATATGAGATTGAGCCAAATTCTCCAAACAAAGAGTATGACAATTAGCCACATCAGGTAGACCATGCAGTTATCCACCTTCTTAATCCTCTAGAGATTGGAATTTCTGATCAAATTGATTTCATAGTTGAAAAGATAGTTGAAATCACAGAAATCAGCAACAGAAAATCAGAATCTGTTATTACAAGAGGCTACCCAATTAGGCATCTTTCCAGAATGGGGCATGTTCCTAGTATTCCAGTTATAGAGCAGCAGATCCAGCATGTTTATAGACCACAAATCTACCTTGATATTAATCAAATCCAAGAGGTCTGTGACCTGGTCTATAATTTTCAAGACATGCTTCACGAGTTTTTGGTGTTTTCAGTCATATTGTATATCTTTTTAGTTGCATATATACATGCATCTCATCCGTTGTTGGTGAGAAAAGGAAGCTACTTAAATCATTTTGTTAATGGATGTATCTGAGGGTCTTTGGTGATTGATTAGCTTAGGGTAGATTAGAATTTTTCAGTAATAGTTTTCTTTCTCCAAGTGCTAGTCAAGCACAAGTTTCAGTTTTAGTTTCAGTTTTTAGTTTGTAGTTTGTGTTCAGTTTGAGAAGGTTCAGTTGTTCCTAAAAGTTGAAGACTTTGTCCCTATGGATAAGCAAAAGGTAGCTGGTCTGATTTTATTCAGCAGGAAAACACCCCTGTGAGGTTTCCAAACAATGTTACCAATTTAGTTTGCATACTAAATTGGTAAATTGATATTACTTTTACATAGAATTATGGATTGAATAGTTGTTGTTCTAAAGTTGCAGAGTTGCTGAAATACAGAAAAGGAAGTATATAATATAGAATGAAAACTATAACATCAAAATATTGCATAAAGGTACACCTCTTCAACATTACTATTCATCTTATGAAGATGAAAAACATTTCAATGCATTCATATTATCAGATTATTGTACTCTAAAGTATTAATCATGCTCAAATTTTCAAATTCATAAATGATCATTACATTGTGCATTCAAACTGAATGTATTAGGCAAATTTTTATTCAAGGTTACATCTTTCATATTGAAAAACTTAGAGAAGATATCAAATTCTGAAAGTAAGATAGAAGCATGTAGGGTTTTGGGGTCCAAGCATTGCCTTGAAGAGGTCTTCTACATCCTGGTAGTTGGTTGTCTAAACTTTGTCAAGCCTTTGTGTCTCTGACCAAGTCCTTCTGTCAGTTTTGCATTCTAGGTCTAGGGTCTTGTATCCTGCATCATGGAAAGAGAAAGAGTTAGATCCAAATTGGATCTAAGCAATGCATGGAAACCCAAAAAAACATCAATTAAACTATCAGAACTGGAGATCAACCAATAACATCAATACAATAGCAAAGTATGCATCTACATCAATAGAATAAAAGTATCAAAGGGACATATCTTCATGAAACTTTTTACAGTTTATAGTTATCATTCTGCATTGCTCAAGAGTTGTTGTTTGTGAGATCATAAATCTAAATTAAAGGGACTTAGTTCCTATAGCTGAGAAATATTGTTTAGAATATCAAACATGTTAAGATACTAAACACAACCAGTCAACCAACATTCATGCATGAATGTCATTTCACATGACACTCACACAAAAATTGATTGATTGATTCCATCCACTAACCTAACACTTTGATTTGATGATATGTGCAAGAAAGACAAGCTAAAGTATATTCAAATGCAGAAAGAAACGTGAAGCAGGAGTTCACTAGTTGTAGATGATAAAGAAAAATGCAATGAGTGTCACGAGCCCATGCTCGAACCTCACGAGATGCATTACATGCAATAAAAGGAAGCTAGGAGTTCACAAGTTCATGAGTGAGAAAATGCAAAGTATAGTAATACTACTAGAAGCTGTTATTAATCAAAAACATAAATCAAATGATGCTCCAAAAGATGGAAGATGTAGGTGCAAAGAACAGAGTGCTGCAAGGAAGGGGATCAATTGCAATCAAATAAGAAGGTAACAATGTATGTCATTATTGTACAATGAAGATTAAATGTAATGTTGTTCAAAATATGCATATGAAATCATCAAATAAATAGTGCACAAAGATAGATCAAATATAGAGAACACTAATGTTATTACAAAGTAGAGTGCATATGCAAAAGAGCTAATTATATTGTGGAAATTGCATATACATTATTCATACATTATTGACATCAGACAAGTACATTATCTTAATTATGTTCTGTACACTGGTGTAACATATAAAATGTAACATTTGAAATAAGTGGGGGAAAGATAAGATATTCCTCCTCTATCCCAAGATGGACAAGTGAACGAATCCAAATTGATTAATCCCAAAGAAAGGATCAATGTACAAATGAATCAATCATTTGGAAATGAGAGAAAAGAGGAAATTCTTAAATTCCCCATTTTATGGAAAGGAATGAATGTGTGATATATTTAGAATGATTAAGGATTTGAATTGAAATGGATAGGAGAAATGCACTAACCTTGAAATATTGCAGATCAAAGAATGTTGTTTTATGGGGTCTGTGCTCTATTTCTAGAAAAACTAAAGTATGATCCAGAAAGGAAACGTAGAGACGAAAAAAACCCAGAAATATTTTTCTGATTCAACAGTGTCTTATGAAAAAGGTTGACCTTGACCCACAAATGTCACCCCTGACCCAATAATGTCGACCCTGACCTGCATAGCCTCGACAGAAAATCTGTTCGCGGAGCCCGAAAGAAAGCCGAAAAGGGTATCCAAATCTACAGTCCCAAACCTATACCTACAAGAAAAAGAGGTTTGTTTGTTGTGGGGGAGGGGTTTTCCTTGGTCAAACCCCATTTTTGGAATTAACCTTAAATATATGTAATTGAAATTGCAGAAGTAAACAAAGTAAATGCATAAATTTGCCTTTCTTGTAAAAGTCCTAATGGAGGATTTGAATCCTTGAATCCACAAGTATGTATGTACTAATGGATATAGAATGTAGGATGTATTCAATCTCTTTCTTGTAGATCTCCAACACCAAATCTTGAATGGGTTCTTGATTATGAAGAGGCTTGGAAGAAGATGGATGGAGAGATCACCAAAAAGGGCACTATGTGGCTTGAATCCTTCAATGGCCTCTCATGGGTCTCTTTGAATGCTTGAAGGCTTGATGGTGAATGAATCCTTGCTTCAAATCTTTCTTGATTTCTTTCTTGAATCTTCACTTGATGATGCTTCTCAATTGCTCAAGGATGCCTAATATCACCTAGTTGATGGTTAATCATGCTTAGAGAAAATGAGAGAGAAAGGCTTCCTTTTATATGAAAATAGGGCACAATCTTCTAAGGAGGTTGACATAGGAGAATTAAATTTGAATTAAACCCTTACCCTTAACAGAGGACCTATGTTAAATATAATTTAGGAATCATTGCTTCGGAATCTGAAATAGCCAACCCGGAAGCAGGAATCAACTTTTGCAAAGACCAACATCTGTAAACTGTGGGACCCCGAGATCTAAACCCTGGGTCAAGGTCAAGGTTGACCTTGATCTAGGTTAAGGTCGAGGTTGACCTTGACCTAGGTCAGGGTCAAGGTCGATATAGACCAAAAAGGTCAACCCTGACCTTGAGGTCCAAGATCTCAGGTCTGCAACCAGAATGCAGAAATCAGGTTAGAAAGAAGTGGAAAGTGGGGCAGAATAGGGGGAAAGCAAGGTCTAGATCAAGAACCCATTCAAGGTGCTTTTCATGACCCCAAACCACTTACTTGGAAGGCTAAAATAGTCTATCATGGAAGTGCTTCCATTTTTCGACTATACATTTAGCCCCCACTTTAGCAAGAGTATGAGCTCAACACAAACTCTTGGTAAAGGAAATCATAGAGAAAAGACAATCTTAATGGAATCAAGAGGGAAAAAGAAATCCTCAAGCCCCCAAGGGACTTAAGTCTTTATCAACCCTAAGATCATGATAAGAGAGACACCACTTTAAAGAGAAAGAGAGAGAGAGGAGTGGTTAGCTTTCCCAGTAAGATGTGTGTATCTCATTGTGAACCACAAAAAGGATAGGATGGCCCACCAAGGAAGCACTTGATAGTCACCCCATGAATTTGTGCACCTTCTAGTGGATTTTTTCATGTATGTAGTGTGTCTTCTGATGGATTTTATGAAGTACCCATGGATCTATATTCTTATATCACCATGGAATACATTTGTAAAATGCATATCTCTTCTAGATTTAGCAACTTATGTGTGTTACCTTCCAAGGATTTAGCATATTGAATTGTAATTTAATGTGTATCTCTTCAAGATTTAGCAACTTATGTGTGTTACCCTCAGAGGATTTACCATGTTGCAAAACAAAATGTTAAAAATGCATAATATAAAACGAGGGTGGCTCTGTATATGCCCCCCTCCTTAATATGGAAAAGTACATACTATTTTAACATGTTAAGGAAATAAAAGAACAAGGATAAATCCTTCTTCAACATCAAGAAAATATCCATAGACAACACTGAGTCCAAGCCAAGAAGGTCACAGCTCCTATGAGGCCATGGAAGGGACAAATGCAAAGAGATATCATGCAAGAAGTGAAAAGGTAACCCTTGTGAGGGATAGCACAGTATTCAGTTTCCAAGGTGAGAGATTTATCAACCATGGAAACCCAATGTCAAACAAAGAAATAGGTTATGATCAAGGACATAGATCCTCAACATAAACCAAAATGTTCATGTATGATTGGATATTACATAATAGATAGATACTGCTTAACCAAGGGAAAAGTGAATACTGAAAAGATAGAAAAGAAGGAGATGTCATCCTTGCCCCCCAAGCGTGGGAACAAGGATGAAAGGGGACCTATTATATTTCTCACAATACTATGAAGGACAATGAGCCCCCAAAGATTAGGCTAACATTGTTTACATAATGTGGAGTTCCATAATAGGAACATAAATGTTATTTAGAGAAAGTAGGATTAAAATACAACTCATTGCCAAATGAAATAGAAATAACTTTACTATCAATGAGCCTCCTAATCTTATAATGTAAAGCATTACATTCATTAGTAGAGTGATCATGAAATCTATGATATAAAAAAAAACAAAAAAACAAAAAGGAACAGTCTTCAAGTGTGGACTTCGTTGCTTTTTGCATTTAGGTCTAGTAATCATTTTAGCACGAAGGAGTTTAGGAAAAATAACTTCTTGGTAAAATTCCTTCATAGGGTCATCATGTTTTGAAGTGTTATTTGAGATGTTGTTATTGATGTGTTGTTGAGGATTAAATCCCAATCCATAAGAGTGTTCATGCCCCCCATTCTGTAAGGGCATTTGAATTCCCTATTTATGCTTATCACATCCTTGACCATGGAATCCTTGTTTAACTAGTAAAAGATAACCAAGACCATAACAAGAAGCCATATCAGAAGGAGTCAATGGAACTTCAGTAGTCACTATGTCATTACTAGTAGGTTTGATAGATTCATAGTGGGTAGAAGCAGTGACAAAGTTATTACGAAGGTAATGAGAAGTATAAGCAAAAGCTCATTGTTCAAACTCTCTTTGTTGCTTCATAAAATCAAGATCAAAAACCTTATATTCTCCAATAAAGGTAGGAGTAAAATCCA
>MU226293.1:535892-552753 GCA_018584345.1 Thuja plicata
TAGGAACCACCAGATTAGGTTGAGGGTTATTCCTTGTATGATAGGTGTGAGCTATCAAATCTTGATCATTGAAAGATTCTAAAGATTCCATAGGTTTACCTTTGATAGTAATGTGAGGACAACCTTTGATAGTCAACAAGGGTTTTGGATAAACCGTGTTAGTTATCTCAGCACTACAAATAGATTCACAAGAAGGAAGAAAAGAAGACATCCCAGGAGGAGATGAGGTAGGAACTTGATTCTCCATAAGATCATCATTAAGAAGGATATCATTAAGAGAATTCATATCATTCTCCACCAATGCCTCATCACTAGAATGAATCCCAAATCGAGGTAAAGCATCTATAATGTCATCTTCTTTCTCTAAAATGTCTTCACAAGGGGAGTGTGTTTTAGAAAAAGAGTCACCATCATGTATGAATATGTCATCCATTAATAAATCACTCTCTTGTATAAAAGCATCTTCACAAGGAGGGGATAAATCAATGTCTTTATCTGATGGTTTATCCCAAATAGGAGGATCATCCTCAATGGATTCATGAGGAAGAGAGTAATCAACATCCAAATCCAAAGGTTCATCCCAAATAGGAGGATTATATTGTAAAGTAGGCTCATAGGAAAGATATATATTAGGAGAAGAATAAACATCAATCTTTAACTCATCTCCATAAAGAGAAATATGATGGAGAGAAAGATTAAAGTCATCTTCTTGCTCTAATATATCCTTACAAGGTAATACAAGAGAGGACAAAGAACAATCACATGCACTAAATAAAGTCTTTCTAAATGTAACATCATGCAATGGTAAGGTAAGAGGAGGACGTTGTTTAATCCCAAAAGTTATAGAAGGATGTTTGGAAAACACTTGAAACAACTTGTGCAACATGATAATGCATAAATAAATGCATAGAAAATAGATTTAAATACATCCAAATGCATTCAAATGAAATCTATAAGCATGAAAAATGTAAATGTTTTTGTATTTTTAAAGCAATTTTTTATTTTTAATTTTTGATATATAAATGCAAGAGCATAAAAGAAATCTACTTTTAAATGCATGTAAGATCTAACATAAGATGCAAATCTAACACCAAAAAGAAAGTGTTATCTATCGCGGGTTCACTAAAATGTAACATATAAAATGTAACTGTTACCCAAATTTTTTACATGCTGGATAGTAATCAGAAAACAGTAAGAAAATTTGCATAAAGATACATCTTTTTAACATTAATGTTCAGCCAATGCAAAAGAAATACATTCATATTACATTCATATTATCAGACAATTTTTATACTCTAAGTTTTGATCAAATTCACAATTTCAAATTCATAAACGATCATTACATTGTGCATTCAAACTGAATTTATTAGACAAGTGTTTCTTCAAGGTTACATCTTGCATACTGAAACTTAGAGTACATATGCAAAATAAAGTAAGAGGGAAGCATGATGAAGTTTAGGGAACTATGTATTGCCTTTAAGAGGTCTTCTATTTTCTGGAGTTGTTCATCTACATCATCTGAGTCTTTGTTTCTTGGTCTTGTCTTTGTTCTTGATCTCGTCTTTGTCTGTCCTACATCCTAGGTCTTTTGTTGGTCCTGTTTCCTGCAGCATCATGGTGGAAAAGATGTTAGATCCAATTGGAGCTAAGCAATACATAGCTCACTGAAAAACACCATACATCAGTCAAACTCCCAGAACTGCATATCTACTAATGATATCAATGTAATAGGAAGGTATGCATGTACATTGACAGAATAATAACATCAAAAAGACATATCTTTATGGAAGCCTTTTCTATATTTGAAAGATGCAGTGAGTGTCACGAGCCCATGCTTGAACTTCACAATATGCATGGTTAAAAATAAAAGCAATGCTAGATGTTCATGAGTTCAGGAAAGAGAAGATGCAGTTTTGTGCATATGAAATGCAGTACATAACAAGTTGCTACAGGGTGCACACATGCTGCTACAGATTTTGACACTATGGGTGCTGATATGTAGATGCCATAAGAGTAAGAATAGTATTATCAAAGGCTATTATAACTTTTCATGACAAAGGAAAAGATGTCCAAATGCAATACATATGCCAAAGTAAACAATGATTTGAAATGATGTTATGTAAATTCAGATAACAAATGCAGTATTTATCATAATGAAGGTCAAATGTTGTTACTGTTATACATGAAAATCAAATGATGGTGCTATACATGTCGCTATGATCTACCTTTTTGAAAAAGTGATATGCATATACAGGGGAAAGATATAGTTCATAACAGTTCCTTCAAGGTAGATATATGCTACTACAAATTTTGAGGCTATTTGAATCAAATGTAGAGTATAGTAATGATGCTAAAAATAATCATATACAAAAGGAGGATAGACAACTGTGGTATTCAAGTGTATTATGCATGTTCATAATGATCAGAAATGCAGTGTATATGTAAGAGTGAAAAGCAAATGACAATGTTATAGTCATCAGAAGATTATGCATGGAAATAAAGTAAAAGAACCGTTCATATCAAATATGCATTTTCAAAAGCCGAGCTCTCTATTTGTGTTTCTCATGGGAGTCACGAGCCCATGCTCAAACCCCATGAGTAACTCTTTTAGTGGAGATAATAACTGTGTATAAACGTAATGTTTGTCACTGTTTTGAAGGATGAGACTATATAATGAAAAGCTGAAGTTTGAGTGAAATTCAGACATTAGATAAAAACATCAACAGCAAGCATGGCCTCTACAAATAGAGCTCGGTCTATTTAAATATAGAGAAAGTCATCTAACAATAAATATGGGGAAATCACTCTAATATGCAGTAGAGTCAACAAAAGCCCTTCATTGATAAATACTGGTAGATGGGTCTATTTTTAATTGCATATGTCTACATGCATGAACTCACACATCCAAATCATAGCAGAGGATTATGTGGGTGTCAAAAAAATAGTGAGTCGACAATAAATAAATGGCAACTATCATAACAGAGAAAATGCCTAGATTCATTTGCCGCAAAGGGAGTGAAAGCTAAGAACAATAAAAACCCCAGTGATCATTGCAGGAGTCATGGCGGCATGGCAGGAGAATACCACATATCTCAAGCACCTCAAAATATGGAATATAAACAACATGCATAAAGGGAAAAGATAGAATGAATAATGAAGGAGTCAACTTATCTCCAAGTTATGATTTCAACTGTAGTGGATGGCCAGTCTCAATGTAGAGCCTGAGCTTTTTGATAACAGTAAGTGACTTCAAAAAGGGTAATAGTCGACTCTAGTACCAGATGCCACCCTTTAGCCCATGTACAAACAGTAATAATGCATTTTAACTCCCAGTTAAAGAAGCCCGCACATCCTTAGTACAGCCCGAGTTTATAACAACACGTGACTCTAGATTGTAATTGGAGCCAGTGAATAAGACTCCAAGTCAAGACTTAAGCCATGATGAGTCAATTCCGGCAAAGACCCCAAGCTCTCTGTTTGAAAAATGGTGAAACTACATGCTCAAGATCAAACACAGAGAGAAAAAGAAGATAGCAGCATGGCAGCGCCAAGCATTAGACAGCATTAAACCCTAAATTCTTTCAAAACCACAGAGTGCAAGATGAAATAACAATACCTTTGATAAATTGAATGGAATTTTGAGGTCCATCAAAGTACAAAGGTTAAGGTTTGGATTAACTACAGTCCCCTTAACCACCGAGATATTTTCATTGTATGAGCGGCTTTGAAGTGGAGTTAGGGTTATATGCTTTGGTGTCAGCTGGTTGAGTTAGGGTGATGTGTTATATGGTGTCGGGTTTTAAAGAATTGGAGTTTACATACAAGGGTGGATGGGATTTTAGGCATTTGGAGTTAGATGTTGATAGGTTTTGTAAACTTTTTGTAATAAGTTGGTGACATAATGTAAAAAAGGTGAAAATCTTTTTAAATGCCAACTTTAGGAGTCTCATTTTCGAAATTGGCTTTTAGGGCTTCATTTTGGGCATTGATCATGCCATGGATTTAGGGATATGTTCTATTTTGAAGGGGGGGGCTTGATTGAAGGCTGCATTTTAGGCATTGCTTAGGCCTTTGAAGTAGGGTGATCTATCTATCTTTGGAGGGCTTTTTCGAGGGAGATCTCATTTTCGAGATAAGCCATGTGGGCTATTTAGTGGACTTTTTACTTCATGTTTAAGGGTTCAGAATCAGGAGAGAAGGTTTTTTTAGTGAACTATTGGTTCATATAGACCTTTTTTGCATGTTTTTGTAACCATTTACAGGTTTTTGAAGGAAATAAGAGCAGGCTTTCCGATTTCATCAATTTATGAGTATTGGATCCAATCCTATTCTTCTTTTCTACATTAAGTGTTGTATATTTTATATTATCTAGTAAAGTGAATTGTTGCTAATTCCTTTCCTATGTTATCAAAAATCAGGCCTTTTGCAGAATATGTAAGTTTGTTGTCAGTTCTTTTTACTGTTTGTGGTATGAACCCAAATAGTGAATTATAGTCAACCTTTATGTTGAGTGAAGAATGATAAATGCAGCTCAGTGATTTTGTAGTTGGGGATGCTGGTTTGAAAAATCTTGATAGATCTGGAGTAAGTTTTTGGTGTATCACCCCATTTCCCATTCAGTTTTAAATCCTTCTTCCCTTTTCCCAGTTTAGTTTTTAAACAGGAGGTGATATTCCATACCAGATAGGAACCGGCCTAGAATTCAGAGAGTCCTTCTCAATCATAGTCCACCCACAGCTAGAGAAGGTTTACATTGTCAGGATAGAATACTGTCAAAGCCCCAATGCCTGAGTTGGGGTGGTAATTCTAAACCTCAATAGTTTTTTGGCACGCCTGGTGGGACCAAGAGGTCATAGATTTCACAGTTCTTGCTAGTTTTGGTATGCATCCAGCAGGTTGCAGGCATTTAGGAGGTCAATTTTATGCATATCTGGCGACTCTAAGGTTATATATATGAGTTTTATGTAGATTCAGTGCCTAAGATGGATTACTAACCTCCATTTTATGAAGATGTTCCTCCATGTTCTCAATATCGACCATATCAGTATGACCCTGCTACTGTTTTTGTTCCAAAATTTGAAGGAAAGCATTCATCTCATGTTTATCACCCTCCAACCCAGCAGCAAGTTTCTTGGTAGCATGCATACCAACAGCCATGAAGGATTTTTTTTTATGATTCTCATAATTATCCCCAGCATGTTCCAAACATGAGCCTTGATGATATCCTGAAGAACTTTCAAGAACAACTGAGATCTGTGGAGAAAGAGAAAGAGTATGGCATGAATCAAGAGGAGCTATCTTATCAAGCTCACATACGCTAGCAAGAGATGGAGACTCAAAGGTATGAGCAAGAGTTGTTTTCCAAGGAAGTTGCATTTAAAGAGGGATAGATGAGGTAGTTAATGATAAGATTAAAGGAGCTAGAAGCTCAAGCAGCTTCCTGTACCCTTAGTCAACCTACGATCAAAGAAGGATCTAAGCTTAAGATTCCAAGTTATAAGCCCGCAGAAGAAATAAGATAGCCCATACAAGAGCCCCTGAGTGAGCATGGTCAACCAGCCCACTTTGGTGATCCTCAATCTGAAATATGTTGTGTAGCTAAGCCAGATTAGCAAGATACCAAGTTGCCATGGCATCCCTCATGGACTAAGCACCCTGGCTTCCAAATGGAAAATCTTATCAAGGTGGTTCCATGCGAGTCATCTCTAGAATAGGGAGCTGAAAAGGAGGTTATTAGTTCAAATTCGGTAGAACAAGAGGTATTGGATTCAGTAGAAGATCTGCCTGCATATTCTGAGATGGATAGTGAACAAATTGCATCATTGGCTACAGGAGACACTTTTGAGAAAAAAGAGATAGTTACACTTTTCTTTGAGAAGTTACCCTCTTTTGTTGATCAAGAGAAAGAAGAGGAGATTCCAGTCACATCAACACAACAAGGTGTTCACAATCAAGAAGCTGATCAAATCTTAGAGAATTGTTTTGACAACATTATTGCAGATTTATGTGAGAATCTTATTGTTGAGAGGTCAGAATTTGTGCCTATTCAAGTGTGCTCTATTTTGGAGGACATTCTTTCTAAATATTGTGTGTAAGAAGGCAAGCTAAAACCAAGTGCTCCAGATTCCTAGGAGATTAGTAGTTTTGACAAGCTCCTAGCTGACTTGACAGAAGATGATGGTTTTTTGACCATTGAGGAGGAGCTCACATGGGAGTTAATGATGAAGGATAGCCATGAGAAACCAGAGGAAAGTAAAGAAACCAGTAAGGAGGGCCCCAAACTCATACTCACAAGAGGTTTTCCAATCCGGTATCTGGCCCTATTGGAGAGAGGAGAAGAGTCCTCATTTGCAGCAACTGATTGTGAGGAGGTTGATGAGGAAGATCCAGTGCAGCATGTTGATTCAAATTTCTACCAGCAGAGTGAAGTAAGTCAAGATACTTTCTCTCTTTTTGAAATGTTGCATGAGCTGGTTGTATATGCTTCATTGTTCAGTTATCTGGTATTTTCCAATAAGCATGTGCATCATTGCAATTTGAGGAGGAAAGGAAAATATTTCAATGAACCAGTAAATGGCTTTGTTTAGCATGTTTGTGGATGTTTAGGTTAGGGTAGGTTAGGTTTCCAGTTTTCCATAAGTGTTGTCAAGCACAAATAGGTCATTTTTAGTTTTAGTCTTCCCAATTTTCAATAAGTCTTCAAGTTTGCAAGGTCTTCCAAGGTTGCTTTCCAAATTTGCAAACACAAGGAAATCATTCCTCAATGATCAAGGATATGTCTACAATTTGTGGTAATGAAGTTTTGCTTCACTACCACAAATCATAAACATACACGCAATCATTGGGAAATGGTTTTCTTATATCCACAGACTGGGTTTAGGGTTTCCATAGGTGATCAACAGACTCAATGCCCAATGGACTATTTTAGGCTACTCGTCCCAATGTCAAGCAGGCAGACATCCATCAGAGGTCACCAGAATTGTTACCCAAATTTTTTACGTGCTGGATAGTAATCAAAAAATAGTAAGAAAATTTGCATAAAGATACATCTTTTTAACATTACAGTTCAGCCAATGTAAAAGAAATACATTGCTATTACATTCATATTATCAGACAATTTTTGTACTCTAATTTTTTATCAAATTCACAATTTCAAATTCATAAACGATCATTACATTGTGCATTCAAACTGAATGTATTAGACAAGTGTTTCTTCAAGGTTACATCTTGCATACTGAAACTTAGAGTACATATGTAGAAGAAAGTAAGAGGGAAGCATGATGAAGTTTAGGGATCTATGTATTGCCTTTAAGAGGTCTTCTATTTTCTAGAGTTGTTCATCTGTATCATCTGAGTCTTTGTGTCTTGGCCTTGTCTTTGTCTGTCTTGCATCCTAGGTGTTTTGTTGGTCATGTTTCCTGCAGCATCATGGTGGAAAAGATGTTAGATCCAATTGGATCTAAGCAATACATAGCTCACTGAAAAACACCATACATCAGTCAAACACCCAAAACAGCATATCTACTGATGATATCAATGTAATAGGAAGGTATGCATGTACATTGATAGAATAATAACATCAAAAAGACATATCTTTATGGAAGCCTTTGCTATATTTGAAAGATGCAGTGAGTGTCACAAGCCCATGCTCGAACTTCACAATATGCATGGTTAAAAATAAAAGCAATGCTAGATGTTCATGAGTTCAAGAAAGAGAAGATGCAGAAGGAGAAGATGCAACTGTCTGCATATGAAATGCAGTACATAACAAGTTGCTACAGGGTGCATACATGCTGCTACAGATTTTAACACTATGGGTGCTGATATGCAGATGCCATAAGAGTAAGAACAGTATTATCAAAGGCTATTATAACTTTGCATGACAAAGGAAAAGATGTCCAAATGCAGTACATATGCCAGAATAAGCAATGATTTGAAATGTTGCTATGTAAATTCAGATAATAAATGCAGTATTTATCATAATGAAGGTCAAATGATGTTACTGTTATACATAAAAATCAAATGATGGTGTTGTACATGTCACTGCGATCTACCATTTTGAAAAAGTGATATGCATATACAGGGGAAAGATATAGTTCATAACAGTTCCTTCAAGGTAGATATATGTTGCTAAAAATTTTGAGGCTATTTGAATCAAATGTAGAGTACTGTAATGATGTTGAAAATAATCATATACAAAAGGAGGATAGACAACTGTGGTATTCAAGTGTATTATGCATGTTCATAAAGATCAGAAATGCAGTGCATATGTAAGAGTGAAAAGAAAATGACAGTGTTATAGTCATCAGAAGATTATGCATGGAAATAAAGTAAAAGAACTGTTCATATCAAATATGCATTTTCAAAAGTTGAGCTCTCTGTTTGTGTTTCTCATGGGAGTCACGAGCCCGTGCTTGAACCCCATGAGTAACTCTTTTAGTGGAGATAATAACTGTGTATAAACGTAATGTGTGTCACTATTTTGTAGGATGAGACTATATAATGAAAAGCTAAAGTTTGAGTGAAATTTAGACATTAGATAAAGACATCAATAGCAAGCATGGCCTCTACAAATAGAGCTTAGTCTATTTAAATACAGATAAACTTATCTAACAATAAACATGGGGAGATCACTCTAATATGCAGTAGAGTCGACAAAAGCCCTTCATTGATAAATACTGGTAGATGGGTCTATTTTTAATTGCAGATGTCTACATGCACGAACTTACACATCCAAATCATAGTAGAGGATTATGTGGGTGTCAAAAAAATAGTGAGTCGGCAATAAATAAATGGCAACTATCATAACAGAGAAAATGCCCAGATTCATTTGTCGCGAAGGGAGTGACAGCTAAGAACAATAAAAACCTTAGTGATCATTGCAGGAGTCATGGCGGCATGGCAGGAGAATACCACATATCTCAAGCACCTCAAAATATGGAATATAGATAACATGCATAAAGGGAAAAGACAGAATGAATAACGAAGGAGTCAACTTATCTCCAAGTTACAGTTTCAACTACAGTAGATGGCCAGTCTCAATGTAGAGCCCGAGCTTTTTGATAAAAGTAAGTGACTTCAAAAATGGTAATAGTCGACTCCAGTACCAGATGCCACCCTTTAGCCCATGTACAAATAGTAATCATGCATTTTAACTCCCAATTAAAGAAGCCCGCACATCCTCAATACAGCCCGAGTTTAGAATAGCAGGTGACTCTAGATTGTAATTGGAGCCCATGAATAAGACTCCAAGTCAAGAATCAAGCCATGATGAGTCAATTTCAGCAAAGACCCCAAGCTCTCTATTTGCAAAATGGTGAAACTCCATGCTCAAGATCAAACACAGAGAGAAAAAGAAGATAGCAGCATGGCAGCGCCAAGCATTAGACAACATTAAACCCTAATTTCTTTCAAAACCGCAGATTACAAGATGAAATAACAATACCTTTGATAAATTGAATGGAATTTTGAGGTCCATCGAAGTACAAAGGTTAAGGTTTGGATTAACAACTGTCCCCTTAACCACTAAGATATTTTCATTGTATGAGCGGCTTTGAAGTGGAGTTAAGGTAAAATATGCTTTGGTTTTGGCTTGTTGAGTTAGGGTGATGTGTTATATGGTGTCGGGTTTTAAAGAATTGGAGTTTACATACAAGGGTGGATGGGATTTTAGGCATTTGGGGTTAGATGTTGATAGGTTTTTTAAATGATTTGTAATAAGTTAGTGACATAATGTAAAAAAGGTGAAAATCTTTTAAAATGCCAACTTTAGGAGTCTCGTTTTTGAAATTGGCCTTTAGGGCTTCATTTTGGGCATTAATCATGCCATGGATTTAGGGATATGATCTATTTTGAAGGGGGGGCTTGATTGAAGGCTACATTTTAGGCATTGTTTAGGCCTTTGAAGTAGGGTGATCTTTTTGTCTTTGGAGGGCGTTTTGGAGGGAGATCTCATTTTTGAGATAAGCCATGTGGGCTATTTAGTGGACTTTTTACTTCATGTTTAAGGGTTAAAAATTAGGAGAGAAGGTTTTTTTAGTGAACTATTGGTTCCTATAGACCTTTTTTGCATGTTTTTGTAACCATTTACAGGTTTTTGAAGGAAATAAGAGCATGCTTTCTGATTACATCAATTTCTGAGTATTGGATCCAATCCTATTCTTCTTTTCTGCATTAAGTGTTGCATATTTTATATTATCTGGTAAAGTGAATTGTTGCTAATTCCTTTCCTATGTTATAAAAAATCAGGCCTTTTGCAGAATATGTAAGTTTTTTGTCATTTGTTTTTACTGTTTGTGGTATGAACCCAAATAGTTAATTATAGTCAACCTTTATGTTGAGTAAAGAATGATAAATGCAGCTCAGTGATTTTGTAGTTGGGGATGCTCGTTTGAAAAATCCTAATAGATCTGGAGTAAGTTTTTGGTGTATCACCCCATTTCCCATTCAGTTTTAAATCCTTCTTCCCTTTTCTCAATTCATTTTTTAATCGGGAGGTGATATTCCATACCAGATAGAAACCGGCTTAGAATCTGGAGACTCCTTCTCAACCATAGTCCACCCACAACTAGAGAAGGTTTCCATTGTCAGGATAGAATACTATCAAAGCCCCAATGCCTGAGTTGGGGTGGTAATTCTAAACCTCAATAGTAACATATAAAATGTAACATTTGAAATAAGTGGGGGAAAGATAAGATATTCCTCCTCTATCCCAAGATGCACAAGTGAACAAATCCAAATTGATTAATCCCAAAGAAAGGATCAATGCACAAATGTATCAATCATTTGGAAATGAGAGCAAAGAGGAAAGTCTTAAATTCCCCATTTTATGGAAAGGAATGAATGTGTGATAGATTTAGAATGATTAAGGATTTGAATTGAAATAGATAGGTGAAATGCACTAACCTTGAAATATTGCAGATCAAAGAATATTGTTTTATGGGGTCTGTGCTCTATTTCTAGAAAAATGAAAGTATGATCCAGAAAAGAAATGCAGAGATGAAAAAAATCCAGAAATATTTTTCCGATCTGACACCATCTTATGAAAAAGGTTGACCTTGACCCACAAATGTCACCCCTGACCCAATAATGTCGACCCTGACCTGCATAGCCTCGACAAAAAATCTGTTCGCGGAGCCCGAAAGAAAGCCGAAAAGGGTATCCAAATATGAGTCCAAATTGGCAGTCCCGAACCTGTACCTACAAGAAAAATTGATTTGTTTGTTGTGGGGGAGGGGTTTGCCTTGGTCAAACCCCAGTTTTGGAATTAACATTAAATATATATAATTGAAATTGCAGAAGTAAACAAAGTAAATGCATAAATTCACCTTGCTTGTAAAAGTCCTTGTGGAGGATTCAAATCCTTGAATCCACAAGTATGTATGCACCAATGGATATAGAATGTAGGATGTATTCAATCTCTTGCTTGTAGATCTCCAACACCAAATATTGAATGGGTTCTTGATTATGAAGAGGCTTGGAAGAAGATGGATGGAGAGATCACCAAAAGGGGCACTGTGTGGCTTGAATCCTTCAATGGCCTCCCATGGATCTCTTTGAATGCTTGAAGGCTTGATGGTGAATGAATCCTTGCTTCAAATATTTCTTGATTTCTTTCTTGAATCTTCACTTGATGATGCTTCTCAATTGCTCAAGGATGCCTAGTATCACCTAGTTGATGGTTAATCATGCTTAGAGAAAATGAGAGAGAAAGGCTTCCTTTTATATGAAATTAGGGCACAATCTTGTAAGGATGCCAACACAGGAGAATTAAATTCCAATTAAACCCTTACCCTTAAGAGAGGACCTATGTTAAATATAATTTAGGAATCATTACTTTGAAACCCGAAATAGCCGACTCAGAAGCGGGAATCAACTTTTGCAAAGACCGACATCCAGAAACTGTTGGACCCCAGGATCTGACCTAGGTCAGGGTCAAGGTTGACCTTGACCTAGGTCAGGGTTGAGTTCAACCTTGACCTAGGTCAAGTTCAAGGTCGACATAGACCAAAAAGGTCGACCCTGACCTTGACGTCCAAGATCTTAGGTCTGTAGTCCAGAATGCAAAAATCAGGTTGGAAAGAAGTGGAAAGTGGGGCAGAATAGGGGGAAAGCTAGGTCTAGATTAGGAACCCATTCAAGGTGCTTGTCATGACCCCAAACCACTTACTCGGAAGGCTAAACCAGTCTATCATGGAAGTGCTTCCATTTTTTGACTATACAACTGGTGTGTTTGAATGGGAGGGAGAAAGAACATGGTAACATCCATGCTTGCACAAGGAAGAGTAAATGCACCATCAAGAAGTGATATCATTTTTTATAAAAGACATGCATGCATACACCAGAATTGAACAAAACATTATATTATTAAAAGACAAAAATCAGTTACACTATTATTGATCAAGAATGGAAATCAAAATAATGTTTTTTCTTATCCATATTCATCAAATGACAATGCCATATGCAAGAGAGGAAGGTAAATAACAATGTTGTTATGATGTATGTTCAGTGACAGTGCTTATGCATATGTAGTAAGCCAAATAGCAGTGTTTTTATAAAAACAATATGCATATTCAATAACAGTGTACAAATCAATATGGAAGTGAAATAAAAGTGCTTTTTAATTAAAATAATTATGCATTTTAAATGTTCAAAGTTTTTTTTATGGTATTATGCATGGGTGTCATGAGCTCGGGCTTGAACCCCATGTATAATTTTTTCACTAGAGTCGCAAGTACAGATGGATATCACTTGTCATTATTCTTACAAGGCAAAGAAGACAACATATAACAAAAATACAGACATCCAACAAGTATAGTGTTGACATTGTGCATGAAGAGTGGGATAGTTTCAACAAAGTAAGGCATCATTCAAGCATAACAGTTATATGGGTGCAGTGGAGGCCGAGTTCAACGAAGAAACCTGAGTTCACCTCTTAGTTATAACAGACAATGTTTGTATGGATGCATTATTAAGTACAAATTTATCAAACATTCATGCATATAGACTAGAGATGACAAAGAAGCCCAAGATTCATCTCAAAACTCAACTTTCAAAGTCACAACAGACAGTAAGTAGCACGATTCTAGCAGAGGGAAATCATATACCCAGGTCGAAATAACCCCAGACAACATGCATGGTGGAGTTAATAGCATAAACAATGAATAACCGAGAAATCAAGGCTACAAATCATTGAAATAAGCAACTAAAGTGAGCTTGAGTGTACAAAAATCATGAAATATAATGATATATTCAACTAAAAATGCAAAGAGAAGAGAAGATTAACTTATCTCTAAATTCATATACAGAGAAGTGGCAGTTTTGAAGCCCGAGCTCATGGAGAGATGCTAGGACAATGCCATATATTATGGCCAAAAGACTCAAATCTAGGAAAAGAGAGCCCACGATATAAAGAAAAGCCTGAGCTCCATGCATAGCCATAATTCGCAGTCAATGAGTGAACAAAGCCCGCAGATCATGGAAGAAAGCTCGCGCTATGGAGAGTCTAAGCTCTCGGTTTACAAATGGTGAAGCTCCTATTTTAGCATGCACTCAAGTGCCAAGCAGAGCCCGAGCTCATGCATGAACTACAAGTTAACTCCAGCGCCAAAAAACTTCCCAATCTCATGCATGAACTGTGATTAACGTCAAATAACTAGGACCCGAGATCATGCACAAATAGCGCAGGGATGAGTTTCAGTTCAGAGAAGTTTAAGCTCTATAGTTAGCTCATGTTCATAGCCAAAAATAGATGTGAAACTATAGTATGAAATTGAATTCAAGCTCAAAACCACAGAGAAAAGCTTCAAAATACTCCATTATAACTCTCAGATCACAAGATAAGAATTCCAAATTGATGTTTCAAACAGAGAGAGCCCAAAAAGAACACCAAAAACACAACATGGTGGCACAATCATAGCTAGGGTTTCAAAACCCTTATCTTTTCCAAATGCAGATTTACAATATGAAGTGTGTAATACAATATGCAAGTTTTAATAGAACTTGAAATCTGCCAACAGAAGCAGTTAATAGCTTGCAGACTGTAGTGTATGACAAGCCAACTTCATGCCATGATGGGTGCCACAATGGGTTGATATTTTGGCATCGGTTTGGTCATATTGGCCTTAGTGGTAATGGTGTCGAGTTTGGCATACTTTAGTTATGTGATAGGATTTAGGGTTTTTTCATATATCGTGGGGGTTGGGTTATATTATATTTGCTAGATTTTGATGTAATTTAAATAGGTTGGTATATTTTGTAAAAGAGAAGATATATTTTGAAAGATATCAACATTAGAGGGCTGAATTTAGGGCTAGGTTTTGGGCATTATTTATGCCTTAAATTTAGGGTTTCCAACTGATTATTAGGACCTTTTTGGAGGGAGTGAGATTTTTCAGAATTGGCCTTAAGGGGTAATATAACTGAACCTTTATTTAGTTGTAAGGGTTTAGAATTTGGGGAATAAGAGGTATTAGTGAACATATTGTTCCTTTGCATCTTTTTCAGATATTTTGTAGCCATCAGTTCATGATTGAGACAGATTATGATCAAGTGAATGCATACATTCCTTGTCATTTTTCCTGGTACCTTCTCATGTAACCATGTTTTGCAGATTTTGAAGATAGCAGAGCTGGCTCCATTATTTATACATTTTTCAGAGTTCTATATTAGTCCTTGCAACATTTCTGCATACAAGTGTATTGTGTCTTTTGGCATAGATTAGTGAATCAATTTCTATTCCTATTCTAAGTTATAAAGAGTAAACCTTTTGTAGAAATTACATGTTTGTTGGAAGAATTGTTACCATTAGTGGCACAAACCCTAATAGTGAATTGTAGGTCATCCTATGTGTTGTGTAGTGAATGATATTGCAGATCTTAGTGATGTATGTCTTGTAGGGGCTAGTTTATAATTCTGACGAATATGAATCCATTTGGTGTATCGCCCTCTTAGTTAGTTTATTCAGTTTCAATTATCCTCTTCCCCTTTTCCCAAAACCATAAAAATTAGTCGTAGGTGATATCCCAAATCAAATAGGAACCAACCTAGAATTCGGAGATTCATTCTTTCTCCCACAACAAGAATGTTTCCATGTTTCAACAGTATAGCTAGATTTCAAATCAAGCTAAAGGCGCAATCCTGATTGACAACAATGCCCATGGATGCACATCACATATTATTGGATAGGTCTTTTTAGTTTGATAGGAGAGAAATACATGAGAGTAGGGAAAATACATACACTCTTATGAAGGATAGGAATAGATTCACATTAAGTTCGTTTAAAGATAAATCAGAAAATGTGGAAAGTAGAGAAAAAGTGATATTAGTGTCTATAAAAGAGTTCCTAAAAGAGATAAAGAATGAAGAATCATATTTTTCTCTCTTTTCCGTACTTGTGCAAGCAAAGATCAACAAGGCATAGAATTGGTGCTTGGAGCAAGTTTTCCAAATAAGGCAGCTTGTAGGTTGACACCACAAGACAATGGAGAGATAAAGTAACAAGTCTAGGATTTGTTACAAAAGGGATTGATTCATGAATTTTTAAGCCTCTTTTTTTCCAGTTGTATTAGTGCCAAATAAAAATAAAGAATGGATAATGTCCATATATTACAGGGCAATAAATAAATCCACAATAAAGTATAGGTTCTCATTGCCAAGGAAGGATTTTTTTTATTATATAAGTGGAGCTAGATACTTGAAAAGATAGATTTAAACAATGGATATTGCCAAATTTGGATAAGAGAAGGCTATGAGTAGAAAATAGTTTTTAAAAATAATGATGGGTTGTATGAATTGATGGATATACCATTTGGTTTGTCTAGTGCTCAAGTAATTTTATGAGGCTCATGAATGAGGTGCTCAAACCATTCATAAGTAAGTTTTTCATTGTGTATTTAGATAGTATTTTAGTTTTATATCAATTTTAAATATGAGCATTTAAGACACTTGAAACTTGTGTTGAGTAATGTTAGACAAATTCATGAGTAGTGTAGTTGAAGTTAAATTTGTTCATTAGAATGAATATTGACGAGTAAAAACATTGTTCATAAAAAATTAAAAATAATAATCAAGTAGTTATAAGACAAATCAAAGTAATGCTATAGTATTTAAAATGGTTCTAGAATAATTTATAAGAAAAAATCCTTACTAAATAAAATTTCAAAATTGATATCTTAGACACATTATTAAAAAATTTATGTTTTTCATTTAATTTAAGAGTGTTTTATAACAGAGAGTAATAACATATGCACTTTGACACACACACACACACACACACACATGTTAGAATAACTGAGGGGGGGGGGGGGGGGGTGAATCAGTAGCCTTAAAAATAATTTCAAAAGATCCAACCAAAACTTATCTCTCAAATATAATACCCTCTAGTTATCTTTCAGTCCATCAAGATGTATGCCATAAATAATATTAACAAATGTAACCTACTCGGTAAGATATAGTGTTTATCTTTTCGAGACTTTACTGAATAGTAATAAATAAACTTAGTGTTAACTGACCAATCCATTTTCAATAATGTGTAAAGAAAAATATCAATGAAATGAACCATATACACATTTGATACATAGATTTTAACGTGGAAACCCTGCTAAGGAAACAAACACCTGGGACCGGTAACCCAAAATATTTTCACTCTTCTGAAGTGAGCTCGGTGAAGAGCCAACCCTATTAAAGGTTACAATACACACTATTAAGTGTGACCTTGTCAGAGGATTTAAAAATAATAGTTTGTCTTTTGACCTAGCACTCACTATGTTGTCAACAAGAAAACCTTTTGATACTCTTGAGTATCTCAATACAATAAGGACTGTTAAATCCCACTCGGTTAAGAGATTTTCTGAATCAATGG
>MU226293.1:561535-572795 GCA_018584345.1 Thuja plicata
AAAGGATCTTGAAGGAAGATCACACCATCATGATGGCTAGATCTAGGGTTTGAATGATGAATCTTGAATGCTTGAACCAAATCCCTTCAAAGGCTTGAGAGCTTGAATCCTTGATCTTCAATGGAGAGATTGAATGCTTGAAAGGAATAATTGAACACTTTGAAAGCTTGGAAACATGTAGAACAATGGATGCTTGAACTTTTTTCTCGATCACCTCTTCTTACTTGGTTGATGGTTAGAGCAAATGAGAGGAGAAAGCTTCCTTTATATGAAACTAGGGCACAATCTTCTAGAGAGGCCGACATAGGAGAATTAAATTCAAATTAGAACCATGCCCCTAGAAGAGGACCTATATTAAATATAATTTAGGAATCATCACTTTGGAACCCGAAACAGTCGACCCGGAAGCGGGATTTAACTTTTTCAAAGACTGACATCCAGAAACTGTGGGACCCTGAAATTTGGACCCTGGGTCAAGGTCTAGGTCAACCTTGACCTAGGTCAAGGGTGAGGTTGACCTTGACCTAGGTTAGGGTTGAGGTCTACATAGACCTAAAAGGTTGACCTTGACCCTGAGGTCAAAGATCTCAAATCTGCAGTCCAGAATGCCAGAAACTGGCTAGAGAGAGGTGAAGAATTGGGGCAGAATAGGGGGAAAGCCAGGTCTAAATAAGGAACCCATTCAAGGCACTTGAAATGACCCCAAAACCACTTAATCGAAAGGCTAAAATAGTCTACAATGAGAGTGCTTCCATTTTCTGACTATACATTTAGCCCCCACTTTAGCAAGAGTATGGACTCAACACAAACTGTTTGTAAAGGAGATCATAAAGAACAGACAATCTTATTGGAATAAAAAAGGGATAAAGAAATCCTCAAGCCCCCAAGGGACTTAAGTCTTTATCAACCCTAAGATTGTGATAAGGGAAACATCACTAGCTAAGGAGAGAGAGAGAGGGTGTGATTATCTTTGCCCAATGAGAACTTATATCCCATTGTGAACCACACAAGTAAACAACGTAACTGGAAAGATGGAATTGAACCGCCTAGTGAATGTGGCTACTCATTAGTCAACCCATCAAGGAGATCCATTCTTAAGGACACCTTCCAACCTTAAGGGATCAAACCTTTTAAAAACTGGAGGGATCAAGAGATCCTTGTAAATTTAAACTGGAGGGATCAAGAGATCCTAAAAAGTAAAATGTCCATGCTTTAAGGATTAGTTTTTAATCTATAAAGGGAAAAAGTTTTTGAGTTTTTTAAAAATATTTTGAATGTGTATGTGTGTGTGTGTGCAAAAAAGTGAGTAGAGTGTATGCCCCCAAGTTAAAGTCATTGCTAATACTTTAAAAGGAGCAATAGTTTAAACGAAAACATAAACAACTCTACGGATTATGTTTCCACTACGAGATGCCCCCAAATGAAGACAAATCAAGGGAAATAAACATAAACATACAAAAGAGCACAGAAGGGGTCTACCTACTATGGGGTCAGTATGATCATAAGATAACATGTACATATAAATATGATATTATTGCAAATGAATTGACATCATTCCCCAAAGAAAGTAGAACTACAATCACAATGGAGGAAAGAAACTTAAGAGTTACGAAGAGGAATCTTTTCGGACCACAACCTGGAGACCAAAAAGAATCAGTGCTATGATGTCGCAGATCCAAGCAGATTATACAAGGGAAACATTTACAAACAATAGCACAAGTACAATATAACATAAGAACAACATATAGAAGAATAAAGATACATATAGAGGAATTGTACAATAGGTTTGAGTCTTTTATCACCTTGCACCAAAAAAGTAACAAGGGTAGTATAAAAGAATCTAACAAACATTTAGCAAACACATTACAAGAGAAGCACAATACAAAATGCAAACACAAAAAGGGCTACCATGAAGGATAGGCCAATTAGGCGCATCGCCTACTCTCCCGGTCTTGGTTTATATCAGTTAAGGTAGGTGGGAAACTCGCAAGAGGGACTATATCCAATATAGCAGGAATGATAGCCAGTTCTAAACAAGGATCCTCTTGAGAATCGCATTGCTCAATACTAGGTGTAATTTTCAATTGAGTTGAAAGCATATGAGGTAAGTCAGTGTCAAGATCAATGGTCTCATATTCATCACTAAGATCAATAGGATCATATAAAGTATCCTCCTCATCAAGATTAATTGAAATGGGATCTAAGATTCGAATAGGATCATCATAATCATTCATCTTAACATCATTATGAATATTGACTTCTTTCGATACATCAAGCATAGGTTGGTCAAAAGTAGGTAAAGAGTTTCGAAGAAGAGAAGCACGGGCCCTAGCATTAGCTCTACACTTCTTATGACATTCATTAGTAGATTTATTGCATTTTTCTTTGCTTAACACATTTTGAGAACTAGGAGGAATGACCACAGATTCCTTCACAGGTTCTAAAGGAGGATTTTCAATGGGTTGTAATGAAATAGTATAAGTTTGATTATTAGAATTAGAAGTAAGGGCTAAAGGAGGTATGTAAGGAGTAGGCAAAAGACCACGGTTGAGATCTATCCGAGGCATGCTTAACTCAGCAATTTTGCGATGTTTGTAAGCTTGGTATGGGCGAAAGAGATGACCAGGGCGAGGAGGACATGAGTTAGGTAATGAAGGACAAAAGAAATCAAGAGTAGCACAATCTCTAGGCCTAGAAAGTTGATACAAACTATGATTAATCATTTTGACTTCTCCATTATGAATGAACTTAAGAAATTTATGAATAGGAGAAGAAGTAGCATGCATAGCAGTTATCCAAGGTAAACCAAATTTGATTTGAAATTTATCAGAAGTAGGAATAACAATGAAGGTAGTATCTACAACTTTACCACAAAGTTCAACAAGTAAGCTGATAGAACCAAGTGCCATTATAGCGATGGTATTGAAAAAAAGCTTTAGAATCAAAGGATTTGGATGCTATCATGGTAGGGAGAAGAGGTCGAATATGAGGAAAGGTAATCATATTAGCACTTAACAACCTACTCATTATAGAATGCAAATTTTTAGAGAGAGGAGTAAACGTACGATTCATACAGAAAGCAGTGGATGTAGAAGTAGCATTATTGGATGTAACAACAACTTAATCAGAAACCACATTCATCTATTTATTAATCTTGACATAGTTGTTAGGTTTCTGAAAACTTAATAGGATTAGGAGCATTGTCACTCTTATCAACTGGAATAGGAGCCATTGGAGTGTTGCTCTCAAATTGACTCACTTGTAACTGATAATGGTGAAGTGTTGCACAAAGTTGTTGAAAAGAGGTAAATTCAGTAAGCAGAATCTTGTCTCTAATATGCTTTTGTAAATTTGAAATTAACATGTGTTGAATATCAATATCAGGAACATGATAAGAAATCTGAGCATACAAATGCTTCAATCTACCAATGAAATCAGTCAATTTTTCCTTAATGTTTTGTTTACAATGTATTAAATCAGTTAAGGAAACTTATGGACCAATGTTATTTTGAAATTGTTGGATAAAGGTATTAGCAAGTTTAGGAAAAGAATCAATTGAATAAGGAGGTAAAAAACAATACCATTGCAAAGCCTTATCACAAAAATTTCTAGAAAACAATTTAGCTAAAATCCTATGGTCATGAACATAATCACTACAAAGGATTTGAAATGTTCTAACATGAGTGACAAGATCTCCTTTACCATTGTAATTCTCAAGATGAGGCATATCTGCTTGTTGAGGGACAGTAGCACAAATGATGTCTAAGGATAAAGGACTACCCATGTCACATGTAGGAATGCTAAACTTGGATTGGGTTAAGGATGCAAGTTGTTATTGTAAGGATGACACTGTTTGAGCTAAACTAATGATTGTGGAATCATTAGAGGAAAAAGGTGGCATAGAAATATTAGGAACACTAGGAAAAATGTAGGAAGCAGTAGGAATAGAAGACACAACTAGTGGAACATTAGGAACCACAGTTGGAAGGGGATTAGTATAAGTAAAAGGCACACTATGATATGAAGGTTGTGATGTAGGTATAGATACCGGTGGTGCACTCACAAGAATAGATGCAATTGGGAGAGATGTAGTCATCAAAGGAGGAGTATAATTAGGAATGCTAGGAATGGAAGAAGGTCCTTGACTAGTGATAGGAGGTGTATATCCTAACTCTTGAGCCTCTTGAGCTAAAGGTTTAACATTTGAATGCACAAGATGAGTAAGACCACGCAAGAAGTTAACACCTTGATCATTATCACAGAGGACTTTCTTAAGAGCCTCTATAGCTTGGATAGAATCTTGATTATGGTTTTCTTGGATAAGCCAATTTCCCATTTTATCAAGTTCGGTTGAGAGTTTTTGCACTTTTTCAGGAGGAAATCTTAAGGCATCATCCTCATCATGAGATGAGTGAGAAGAGTTATACTCCATAGAAGGATTGGAATCATGAGTTATAAATTATCATCCAGGATCCTAAGGAAAGGAGAGGAAGACTCGGGATCAAAGGAACTCGTAAGTCTACGGCTTCTTCTAACCAGGATATTATATGTAGGACTAGAAGTGGTAAAGCTCATACACCAATGCAATTCAAATGAACTAACACAAGATTTTTATTTATTAATTTTAAATTTAATTGAAAGAACATGCAAGATCTAGTGTAAACATGTAAATCTAACCCCAAAAAGAAGGAGTTGTCTATCACGGGTTCACTAAAATGTAGAGGAAGAAAAATGATTGTTAATAGAATAAGAGTGTTTTGATACTCAACTCACTTATCACCTTACATTTAATGTTTATAATGGAGGAATAAATAAGATACTCCCTTTTATTCTCAAATGCACAAAGGAAGGATCCAAATTGATCAACCCAAAAAGGATCAATGCATAAATGAATCAATCTACTAGAAATAAGAATAAAGAAGGAGATCCTAGGTTTCCCTCTTAAAATGTGTGTGAATGATGTGTGATATATTTAGAATGATTAATGATTTGAATTGAAATGGATAGGAGGAATGCACTAACCTTGAAATATTGCAGATCAAAGAATGCTATTTTCTGAGGTCTGTAGCCTGTTTCTGGAAAATCCAAAGCCTAATCCGGAATAGAAATGCACAGACGGAAAAGACCCAGAAATATTTTTCTGATCTGACACCGTCTTAAGAAAAGGTCAACCTTGACCCACAAATGTCACCCCTCACCCAATAATCTTGACCTTGACCTGCACAGGTCTGATAGAAAATTTGTTTGTGGATCCCAATAGTTCAATGAAAAGGGTATCTAGATCTGAGTTCAAATCCACAGTCCCAAACCTGTACCTGCAAGAAAAAGAGATTTTTTTGTTGGGGGGGGAGGGGTTTTCCTTATTCAAACCGTAATTTAGGAATTAACCTTGAAATCAATAAAGTATAGAATGCTAGCAAGTAGAATAATTGAATCCAAGAATGAAGCAATGATATTGAATAGGTATGCCAATGTAATGCAAATGTAAGAAAGTATGTAAATATGAAAGCTTGGACTCAATAGAAACCATAAACCTCCATGATTGTATTCTTGGAATCCACCTTGAAGGGAGAATGAATGAGTCTTGAGTATGCACAAAGGATCTTTAAGGAAGATCACACCACCATGATGGCTAGATCTAGGGTTTGAATGATGAATCTTGAATGCTTGAACCAAATCCCTTCAAAGGCTTGAGAGCTTGAATCCTTGATCTTCAATGGAGATCTTGAATGTTTGAGAGGAAGAATTGAACACTTTGAAATCTTGGAAACAAGTAGAACAATGGATGCTTGAAATTTTTTCTTGATCACCTCTTCTTACTTGGTTGATGGTTAGAGAAAATGAGAGGAGAAAGCTTCCTTTTATATGAAACTAGGGCACAATCTTCTAGAGAGGCTGACATAGGAGAATTAAATTCCAATTAGACCCATTCCCCTAGACGAGGACCTATATTATATATAATTTAGGAATAATCACTTCAGAATCCAAAACAGCCGACCCGGAAGCGGGATTTTACTTTGTCAAAGACCAACATCCGAAAACTATGGGACCCTAAAATCTGGACCCTAGGTCAAGGTCAAGGTCAACCTTGACCTAGGTCAGGGGTGAGATCAACCTTGACCTAGGTCAGGGTCAAGGTCTACATATACCTAAAAGGTCAACCTTGACCCTGAGGTTAAAGATCTCAAATCTGCAGTCCAAAATGCCAGAAACTGGCTAGAGAGAGGTGAAGAATTGGGACAGAACAAGGGGAAAGCCAGGTCTAAATTAGGAACCCATTCAAGGTGCTTTACATGACCCCAAAACCACTTACTTGGAAGGATAAACCAGTCTACAATGGGAGTGCTTCCATTTTCCAACTATACATATCTATATCATTCCTAACCATATCTTCTCCTAAAGCATGCATTCAACTTCAACATCTTATTTAATTTTAAATATGTTTTTGAAATTCTTCCAATTTCACTATTTTAGATTCTTCTTCAAGAGTTTTAGCTTGGTAATGAAACAAAAAATTTGGGACTCTATCAAATGCTCCTTCATCCACCATATCCACGACTTGAGAATTTCTATCCTTATTGGAAAGTGACCAGACCTCGAGCTGGGAATAATGCCACCTTAAAAAGTGAAAGGGAATGTACCAAGATACCTAATAAACAATAACCTATCTATTTTCTTAGTAAGGTTTCTTTAAAACCCAATCATCTTCTAGTCCAAGTGTAAGTGTCATTGGAAAAGTCAATGTCCATTTGGAGATTTAGGCCCTAAAGTCTTTTTGAGACTAGTTTATCCCAAAATACCTGCTCACTTATCATGGTTCCCAAAGATTACATTGAAATCTTCCCAATGATGTGTCAAAAATTAGGATGGAGATTGAAGAAGTGATCTAATTCCACACAAAGTTCTGTTTGACGAGTGCGAGAATTTTTACCATAAACATTAATCAAAACAAATTGCAAATTTGAGGATATGCTTCTCACCTTACACCCTTGTCAATTAGATACATTTGCAAGGATGTCAAATCTCACAAATTGGGACCTCCATAAGGTATTTATGCCTCTTGATGTGCCATTTTCCTAAAACCCTAGAGATTGATATTGTTTATGTTTCTTCTTAAATGTGTCTAGATTAGTGGTGGTCAAATTTATCTCTTAGATTAAAAATTATGTTCCTCTTAAATCTACATCCTTCACTTGACCATGCACTACTTTTTAGGAGGAATTAAGCCCCTAAAATTCTAATATAGGATCTGCATGGGCCTTTAAGAAGGGGAGATCCCTTCCTTGATCTCAATAACATTGCGATTTTAGTTTTCCCTTTCACTTCACCATCCATAGTCCACTTGTCTTGAATGACATTCTTCCTTTACCCTCACCTTTGCCTATATTTGGTTTTATTTTCTTAGCTTTAGTTTTTCCTATGCCTAAATTTTGCATGGCCCCCTTTAAATATTTGGAGTCAAAACCTATTAGATCTTTGAAAAGTAGTTACTAATCCTCCTCCAAAGTTCCTCATCTTCTAAAAGTGTTAATCATAGATCTTCTCTAAAGAAATGGTTTTGATCACCCTTGGATTCTCCTCCCCTACATCAATCACCACATTACCTGTTGATCCATCACGTCATGTATCACTTCTATATGTTGAATGCTTCTATTGTTTTCCACCATCGGGGTCTCCTTTTGGATCACCTTTTATTGCAACCAAAAATATAGCCTCAAGATTTCAATTGGGGGACCCTCCTTGATTATAACTAGGATTTTCTTATAGGCGAGCACCCTATCTTTAGAAACCCTAGGATTATTGATCACTAAGCTTAAAAGATCTAAGATTTTTTTCAATTTTTTGAAAATCTTTTTGCCTCTTCTTCTGGCTCCTTGAATTTTCCTTTCTCATTGTCCAATTTTATCTTCTCTTCCTTTGTGTGTTCTTTAGACCTAACAAGTTTCTCAAGATCAGTCAAAACCATCACCTTCCCAACATTACCCTTTTGTACCTCTAATGTTTTTTTCTCCTCATGAATACCATTGGCCTTTAAACCTTGTCTAAGAACCTAACCTCAAAGGTTTTCCTAAGAAGACAATGACCTACTAATTGGCCTTTTATTTTGGTGATCTTCAAGAACCATCTCACATTTTCAACAATGATTTCCAATTCATCTAGTATCTCAATATCCATATCAAATTCTACAAACAAATTTGTCATAGATCCAAATTTCCCATTGATAAATTCCTCATCTATTCGCAAGAAGTTACCCATGACATCCCTAATTTTAATTAGGAAATCAATGCTTAAATATTATATAGGGTGACCCACTAGGATAACCCACTTACGTATTTTCTTAAATTTATGCTTTATTGGATACAAATTGTAGATCTATTCGATGTTTTGCAAGCCAGAGCCTTAAAAAAATAGAGGATCCTCACGGAGTATTTATTGTTTTTATAAAGCATCAATGCATTTAACTAGATAAAAAAAAAATTAAGAGGGGTGTGATATTCACCTTGCCTTCAAATTTGTTCTTCCACCAGATCATAATATTATCACTAAGGCATCTATTGCTAGAATATTTGACAAAAAATTCCCAATCCCTCAACCTTTTCACAACAAAAGTAATGATCTTTGATGGGAACACAAATTTTTTATTGCTTATCATCTTTTATATTTTTCCCTTCCTTCCATCTACTATGCTAATCTTTATCCTATATTGATACCCCCAATTCCATTAATTATTTTTCATAGTGACCTTAGGGTGTTTCTAGACATTTTTCTTGCATTCCAGTCCTTCTCCCACTCTCCTAATGATCAGGATAGAATTGGGAAAATATTGAATGTAAGATAAAATATATGATGGATATGTAAGATGATATATATGTATGATATAATGTATATGTGTGTGGTGTGTTTTGATGTTGAGTGTTAAAATGTAAAGAGATTGAATATTCTATCTTACGAAAATGTAAAGGGGGATTGAATTAGAGATGTGTTTATTATTCTTTGAATTGCCTATATTGTATTATCCTTAATTGAATTGAATTGATTAAGTATTGCAATTTTGGTTAAGGAGAAGATAAGATGTTCCTTTTTTACCCTCAAATGCACAAATGGGAGATCCAAGTTGATCAACCCAAGAGAAGGGTTAATGCACAAATGAATCAACTATTTGGAAAGGAGAATAACAAAGAAGATACCTTAAATTATGTTAATTATATGCATAGAAATGATATATGACAGTAATTGAAGAGATAGGAGAAATTCACTAACCTTGAAATATTGTAGATCAAAGAATGATGTTTTCTGAGGTCAGTAGATTGTTTCTAAAAAAACTGACAGTTGATACCAAACCAAAATACAGAGATGAACAAAACCTAGAAATCATTTTCTATTCTGATGTCATCTTATGAAAAAAGTTTACCTTGACCCACAAATGTCAACCCTAACCCAATAATGTCGACCCTGACCTGCACAGATCCGAAATTGACTTTGTTCACGGATCCCGAAAGTTTGTTGAAAAGGGTATCCAGATCTGGGTTCAAATCCACTGTTCTGTACCTATACCTGCAAGAAAAATGGGATTGTTTTTTGTGGGGGAGGGTTTTTCCTTGGTCAAACCCCGGTTTTGGAATTAACCTTGAAAACAATAAAGTACAGAATGCTAACAAGTAGTAGAATTGAATCTAACAATGAAGCTATGATATTCAATAGATATGTAATTGAAATTTGAATGTATGCAAGTATGTAAGTATGAAAGCATGAACTCAATATGAACCATAAACCTCCATGATTGTATGCTTGAAATCCACTTTGAAGAGATGATGAAAGAGTATTGAGGATGCACAAAGGATCTTGAAGGAAGATCACACCACCACGATGGCTAGATCTAGGGTTTGAATGATGAATCTTGAATGCTTGAACCAAATCCCTTCAAAGGCTTGAAATCTTGAATCCTTGATCTTCAATGGAGAACTTGAATTATTGAAAAGAAGACTTGAACACCTTGATAAATTGGAAATGGATGCTTGAAACTTCACTTGATCACCTAGTTGATAATTCGTAATGCTTAGAGAAAATGAGAGAGAAATGCTCCCTTTTATATGAAATTAGGGCACAATCTTCCAAGGAGGCATACATAGGAGAATTAAATTCCTATTAAAGCCTTTACCCCTAGGAGAAGACCTATATTAAATATAATATAGGAATCAACGCTTCGGAACCCGAAACAGCCAACCCGGAAGCGGGAAAATTGAATTTTTGATGAACCCCGGCAGCCGACAAGTTTCCTAATTTGAAAGGGGGACCCAGGTCAGGGTCAAGGTTGACCCTGACCTAGGGGATTAGAACCCCTACAAAATATTCCAGGTGGGGTAGGACGTTCCCGGAGAGGCCCAATCAGGGTCCTGAACCAACACAAAAGCATGAGATGATGCAAAAATAGGATGATGATATGGTAGAGGTCAAAAATGTCCCCTAAGGAGGGCTAAATGCTCTTAACATGGAAGTGCTTCCATTTTAAGATTATACATTAAGCCCCCACTTTAGAGGGAGTACAGAAATCGAACGTGCTCATGGTAAAGTTAGAGGAAGAGAGTCCTAGTGGATTGCAACGAGTTAGAATATCACTAAGTCAGGGATATGAGCCCCCAAACTAAGGATTCTAACTCAACATACATACATAAAGATATGGAAATAAAGAGAAATCAATCATAGAAAACATACATGACTACATAAGTAAGACAAGAACAACACCATAGATAACATAGCTTCATGATCTAATCCTACTAGCATGAAAGCGAAAGAAAGAAAAGAGATGGCGATTACCTTTCCTAGTAAGATGCCCACCTTACTATGAATCACCAAGGAGGGAGAGCCCCCAACAGGTTCACCCATAAACTATGCTTACAATTGTAAATGCGTCTTCTGATGGCTTTTGAAAATATCCATAGATCAACATTCTTGTATCACTATGAAATGTAAAATGCATGTCCATTCAGGATTTAGCAACATATGTGCATTACCTTTCGAGGATTTATCATATTGTAAAATAAAAAGGGTGCGTATCTTTTCAGGATTTAGCAACTTATGTGCATTACCTTCCAAGTATTTAGCAAACATAAAAGTAAAAATGTGTGTCTCTTTAGGATTTAGCAACTTGTGTGCGTTACCTTCCAAGGATTTAGCATGTTGTAAAATGTAAATAAATGTAAATTATAGTACAAGGGAGACCCTATATATGCCCCCCTCCTTATCATGGCTACCCACTAGG
>MU226293.1:574783-619393 GCA_018584345.1 Thuja plicata
GATGTTCCTTTTTTACCCTCAAATGCACAAATGGGAGATCCAAGTTGATCAACCCAAGAGAAGGGTTAATGCACAAATGAATCAACTATTTGGAAAGGATAATAACAAAGGAGATACCTTAAATTCTATTAATTATATGCATAGAAATGATATATGATAGTAATTGAAGAGATAGGAGAAATGAACTAACCTTGAAATACTGCAGATCAAAGAATGTTGTTTTCTGAGGTCTGTAGACTGTTTCTGGAAAAACTGATAGTTGATACCGAACCAAAATGCAGAGACAAAAAAAACCCAGAAATCATCTTCTGTTCCGATGTCACCTTATGAAAAAGGTCGACCTTGACCCATAAATGTCAACCCTAACCCAATAATGTCGACCCTGACCTGCACAAATCTGAAAGTGACTTTGTTCACGGATCCTGAAAGTTTGTTGAAAAGTGTATCTAGATCTGGGTTCAAATCCACTATTATGTACCTGTACCTGCAAGCAAAAGGGGGATTTTTTTCTTGTGGGGGAGGGGTTTGCCTTGGTCAAACCCCAGTTTTGTAATTAACCTTGAAATCAATAAAGTACAGAATGCTAACAAGTAGTAGAATTGAATCTAACAATGAAGTTATGATATTCAATAGATATGTAATTGAAATTCGAATGTATGCAAGTATGTAAGTATGAAAGCATGAACTCAATATGAACCATAAACCTCCATGATTGTATGCTTTAAATCCACTTTGAAGAGATGATGAAAGAGTCTTGAGGATGCACAAAGGATCTTGAAGGAAGATCACACCACCATGATGGCTAGATCTAGGGTTTGAATGATGAATCTTGAATGCTTGAACCAAATCCCTTCAAAGGCTTGAAAGATTGAATCCTTGATTTTCAATGGAGAACTTGAATGATTGAAAAGAAGACTTGAACACCTTGAGAACTTGGAAATGGATTCTTGAAACTTCACTTGATCACCTAGTTGATAATTTGTAATGCTTAGAGAAAATGAGAGAGAAATGCTCCCTTTTATATGAAATTAGGGCACAATCTTCCAAGGAGGCCTACATAGGAGAATTAAATTCCTATTAAAGCCTTTACCCCTAGGAGAAGACCTATATTAAATATAATTTAGGAATCAATGCTTCAGAACCCGAAACAGTCGACCCGGAAGCGGGAAAACTAAATTTTTGATGAACCCCGATAGCCGACAAGTTTCCTGATTTGAAAGGGGGACCCAGGTCAGGGTTGAGGTCGACCCTGACCTAGGTCAATTTTGAGGTTGACCATGACCCAGGGGGTCATAACCCTTGGAAAATATGCCAGGTGGGGTAGGAGGTGCCCGGAGAGGCCCAATCAGGGTCCTGAACCAGCACATAAGCATGAGATGATGCAGAAATTGGATGATGATATGGTAGAGGTCAAAAATGTCCCCTAAGGAGGGCTAAATTCTCTTAACATGGAAGTGCTTCCATTTTAAGATGATACACTGAAATCCAATTTTTTGGTATTTTTTATGTTTCAATAAACTCATTTTTGAAGGTCTTCGGGGCATTTTGGGGCCTATATTCATTTTGGTTTGATATTTATAGAAAGAGCTTTCCCATAGAATAAATGGTTCACAATTAGGAGCTAGGAATAGAAAGTTATGCCTTCTCCAAGTAGACCTATTTTTATATATAATTTTTTTGATATTTTTTGTAGTTTTTAATAGTTTATTTTTAATAAACATTATGAGGACTCTTTGTTTCTTTTCCAAGGGGTTCCAGTGACCCTTGGGATCCATCAGATTTGTATAAACTCTAATTTTGAATAGAATGGGTTACTTTTTGGCTTGAACTTCTGTTGTTAATCTTTTGGTTTTTATATTGAACTTGACAATACCATAAGTATCACACTAGGTATTGCAATCTGATTCATAATTTAGATCAGTGGTATCAGAGTGGGAATGCTCCTTTATGCCAATTTACACAAGGTCCTCCTACCAAATATTAGGATTGGATACACAAGATTTGTCAAAATATCCACCTTTGAGACACACACGATCAAAGATGTCAGACGATGCTATGAAGCAGTTGGTGGAAGAGGCTTTAAATAAGAAACAAGAGGAGATGATGAGTCAATTTTCACACCTTCTATAGAATCAACAACCCTCTGGATTAGGAAATTCATTCCATGGAATACCCCTTTCAAAGTGCAGGTAAATTTTGACATCCCAAATTTTGAAGGAAAAGTCGATGCTGAAGATGTTGGTAACTCGATATCAAAATTGGATAGATACTTTTCTATAAATAATTTCTCAGATGTAGAAAAAATAACATTTTCTCTCATCAAAGCTTAAACCCATATGAAATTAGCATGGGAAGCCAAATTAGCAAATAAAGAACAAGAATTATCTGATGAAGACGGCTTGGGAATATCTCTTGATAAGAAGCCCACATGGGGAGAATTTGTGGAATACATAAAAGAAACATACTTTCCTGAGGATGTATATGAATAGAATGACAATTGCTTCGACAGAAGAGGGATCAATCTATGCAAGATTACACCAATACATTGCATTCACTTTTAGAAAAACTTGGTATTGAGGATTCAGAGAAACGTCAAATTCTGAAATATCATAGTGGACTTCACTGGTATATTCAAACAAAGATGGATTTTTTGAATATTGAGACATTGGCAACTGCCTATAAATATGCTACAAAAATTGGAGACAAATTCAAGTAGAAAGGGAAGAGGGACTACTTTGCAAACAATAAGCCAAGGTTTGAAGGTGGCAATAAATATGCAGGAAAACATGTGACCAAGGAACCTCACTCAAATTCACCTAAGAGCACATGATGGGCTGCTAAAAATACACAAACACATACATGCATGTGGTGTGAGATGCATAAGTCTCCAACCCATAATACAAATTATTTTTGAAGTATTAAAAATCTGATGACAAAAATACGAGAAGAGGAAGCTTAACTTGAATCATCACCAATAGATACTTCTAATAAAAGGGAGAATGATTTGTCAAAGAAGCAAACCCATATGCCATAATTGAAACTACTAAAGTATTTCCTCGTGAAGATTAAGAGAAACTTTTTCATTCACAGATGTAGGTTGATGGAAAACCTCTACATTTTATTGTTGACACTGGGAGCCAAAAGAATTCGATCTCTAGGGAGACAGTCAAAAGATTAAGTTTGAAAGTGACAAGACACACACAACAATACTCTATGGAATAGGTAAATGAGGGACAAGATATTCAAATGAATCAACAGTGTCATCTGTTATATTCAATCAAGCCTTTCAAGGATGAAGTGATATGTGATATAGCACCGCTGGATGTATGTGATGTCTTGTTGGCGCAACCATACATGTATCAGAGGCATGGAGTGTATGAATCCAGGCCACATAGTGTTACAATCAAGCTTGGTGGGAAGAGGTATAGAATACCAGAGGTATGTCTAGCACAAACTGCTTCTTTAATTAGTGTTAAACAATATAAATGCTTGATTTCTCAAACTGGAGCTTTTGTTCTACTCATGATTCACCCTAAACAAACAAAGTCAGTTGTCCTTAATACACATGCTAAGGTAACCACAACAAAAAAATTAACAAAATTAGATGGATAAAATTTTGAAAGAATATCATAGTGTGTTTAAACCATCAGTGGGAGTTCCAACACACTGTCAAGTCAAGCACTCTATTGATTTAATCCAAAGCACACCACTACCACATGAGCCAATATATAGGGGGTCAGTTTTGGAAAATGATGAAATCAAGAGACAAATTCAAGAGTTGATTCACAAAGGACACATTCGTCCAAGTGCTGCACCCTATCACAATAAAATTGTCCTTGCTAAAAAGAAAGATGGGACATGGATACTTTGTATTTATTATAGGGCATTGAACAAAATCTCTGTAAAAAATAGATATCCAATCCCTCGAATTGATGACTTGTTGGACCAACTTAGGGGGGATAAGTTATTTACAAAAATTGACTTGAAGTCTGGATATCACCAAGTACCAATTGATCCAACAAATGTGTAAAAGACTGCATTTAAATCTAAGGAAAGTTTATTTGAATGGTTGGTTATGCCTTTTGGCCTAACAAATTCCCCAGCCACATTTATGAAGTTGATGAATGATGTGCTTAGACCATTCATTGATTCTTTTGTGGTTGTTTATTTGGATGACATACGCATCTTTAGAAATACTTGGTATGAGCATTTGCAGCATGTTGAACAAGTTATTTCAACTCTACAAAAATGCAAACTTTATGCAAACATTGAGAACTGCTCTTTTGGTATGCAGAGTATTCAATACTTAGGGTATATTATTGATACTAAGGGTATTCACGTTGACCCAACAAAGATTCAAATAATCAGAGATTGGCTATCTCCTAAAAATTTCATAAAGCTTCGCAACTTCTTGGGCTTAGCCAACTTCTATCGCGGATTTGTGTTTGGTTTCTCACATATATCATGGCCTCTTAATCAATCACTAAGGGGTGGAGCACAAGAAAAATTTTAGTGGATAGAGGCAAATCAATGAGCATTTGAGGAATTAAAGAAAATATTATGTTCAGTACCAGTACTGGTCCTCCTAGGTCTACAACAATCATTCAAGATAGAAATAGATGCATCTGATTACACTCTTGGTACGGTAGTCATGCAACATGGGCATCATGTTTCCTATCATAATGAAACTTTTTCTGATATAGTACGTAGGTACCCCACCTATGACAAGGAGTTGTATGCTATTGTTCAGGCCTGCAAACAATGGAAACATTATATACTGGGAAAGGAAACTATCATACATACAGACCATAAACCTCTTAAATTCTTGCAAATACAAGGGAATTTGTAGAATGATATACATCAAAGGTGGTCAGGTTATCTACAACAATTTTACCTCAATATTTGTCTTAAAAAAGGAAGCAGTAACAAAGTGGTAGATTATTTCAGTAGGCCTCAAATTACAGGTTTGAAAATGGTGTTGGATTCATGTGGTCATCAATCATCCACTTGGAAACAACTATATGGTATTGACCCTAATATTTCTAACATATATAGTAATTTGGTAGAAGGAAAGTTTGTCTCAGATTTTCACTTGCAGGATGGATTGCTTTGTCGTGTTGGTCATATTTGTGTACCCACCTAGGAACATAAGAAAATGATATGGGAAGCTCACTATATTCATGTTGTAGGACATTTTGGTATTGGTAAGACTACTGCTATCCTTTAAAAGTATTTCTATTGGCCAAAAATGAAGCAGGATATCATTTTGTATATACAAGGTTGTGTAGCCTGTGCAATTGCAAAGCCAACAAATCATAAGTTGGTTCTATATTTACCATTACCTATTCCTGAGAAGTCATGGTAGTGTGTTTCAATGGATTTTATGTCTGGGCTTCCAACTACCAGGAGGAGGCATGATTGTGTATATGTTGTGGTAGATAGGTTTTCTAAAATGGCTATCATGGTGGCATGTAAAAATATGATTTTTGCAGAAGAGACTGCCAAGTTATTTTTTGAACATGTTTGGGTTCATTTTGGTTGGCCAAAATGCAATATTTTTGATAGGGATAGCAGGTTCATAAGAAATTTTTGGTCTGCACTATGGGCTAAAATGGACACAAAGTTGACAAAGTCCACAGCATTCCATCCCCAAAGAGATGGGTAGATAGAAGTGGTGAATGGAATGATCATTCATATCTTACAGATGTATCATAAAAAAATCATTGCACATGGCATGAAATCTTACCCTATGTGCAACACATCTACCACCGTGCACTCCATAGTACTACAGGGCATAGTCCTATGAGGTTTGTCTTGGGTATCAACCATTGGCACCTATGAAAGTAGCACTACCGGTTATGCAATCTGATAGTTTATTGAATGCTGAAAAGGAGGTCGATAAAGAAAAAAAATCCATTGATAACATTAGACACCTACAACAACAAGCTCATGAGATTGTGGAGAAGAGTAATCAGAAGTATAAGGAAAGGCATAATAAACATAGAAATCTTCATCAGTTTCTGATTGGTGACAAGGTATGGTTACATCTTTAGAAAGAGTGTCTTCATAGACCAAGTAGGAAGCTTCATCCTCTTCGTTATGGCTCGTATATTATTGTGAAACAAGTTGGTGAGAATTCTTTTGAACTTAATTTGCCATCCTTTTTGGGACTACATCTAGCTTTCAATGTGGAATTGTTGAGACCCTATTTTCCCCCTTTGTTGGACATTTCCCAAGCTACTGAACACATTCAAAAGGCAGAATTAAATCCATCTACTACTACTCTAGTCTGGTGTGGCCATGTTACTGAAGTCATTTTAAAGACTTTGAGAAATTAGAACATTCCTCTTTATCGAGTGGTTCGAGTTGGTCAACATTCTCATCAAGGCAAGTGGTTAACTAAGGAAAAAATTGAAGAAAAATTTCCTCATCTATTGTAGAAAATTAGTGCAATGGGGCCCATTTCCTCTCAAGGGGGGAGGAATGATCAGGATGGAATTGTGAAAATACTGAAATCCAATTTTTTGGTATTTTCTATGTTTCAATAGACTGCATTTTTTAAGACCTTTGGGGCATTTTGGGGCCTATCTTCCTCATGCAAGGCCCACCTTGGGGTGACCTCCCAATTTTGGTTTGAAATTTATTGAAGAGGTTTCCAAAGGAGTAAATGGTTCACAATTTAGAGCTAGGACTAGAAAGTTATGCCTTCTCCAAGTGAGCTTATTTTTATATATAGTTTTTTGATATTTTTGGTAGTTTTTAATAGTTTATTTGTAATAAAAATTATGAGGACTCTTCAATTTATTTCCAAGGGGTTCCAATGACCCTTGGGATCCATCAAATTTTCATAAACTCCAATTTTGAATAGAATGAGTTACTCTTTGGCTTGCAATTATGTTATTAATCTTTTAGTTTTTATATTGAACTTGACAATACCACAAGTATCACACCAGGTATTGTAATCTGATTCATAATTCAGATCACCTAACTCCAAGTGGAATGACATTTACTATCGTGAAAAGGATAGATATGTTTAGAGAGACACCCCCCTACTTTTTATTATTCATCTGCCTATTTTGACCACTATTCTGCCACAGCCTCACCTTCAATCCTCTACCGATTTTCTTATCTCCACATTATTTTTTGTTATCCTTATATTGATTGACATTATTTTTCAAAATCAATAGTTCAATATATTTTTGTAAGAAGTTAATATATTTGACCAAGATTTATGAACTTGTGAGGTCATGAATGGGGGAGTACCTCATATCTAATATAAACATTGAACAAGAGAACCCAACAGGGTTTGAACATTAATGGTGAGAACAACGACACCATAATTTAGCCATCAAACCATACCAATAATGATAATCAACAACTTAATATAAATTTTATTATTAATATGTAATGATGGAGAGGAAGCCATGTAAAAACTTTGCTAATTGGTGACCCTTTTTCATAGCTATTATGCTTATAAAATTTAGGAATTCATTTTCTTTTGTTCTTGAGAAAATTTATGATTTATTTCATTTTGAAGACTCTATTATAATTTCTAGATAGGTAGCTCCAATTGAATCAATAATTTACATTTTCCTTGTTATATCTACCTAGTAGGAAGTCATTCCCTCTAGAAACTCATACTAATCACTTTTTTGAAGTTGTACTGGCCTATAATGCTTTGAAACTTTCTTTCTCTTAGGGCTTAAAAAAATTTCCTTAAAGGAGATTCACTTACTATAATTCAATCCTCAAAGAAAATTGAAGATCCTAGCTTGTCTATTGAGACCTGTTGGTAAACATATTGTTCTTTTGAATGTAACTCTAAAATACCCAAAACTTGTTTAAGAACAATCGAATACAACAGTTGGGAAGTAGTTACTTGAAAACCTATTTTCCCTCTGAATTGGAAGGTACAGCTCCCTTATATGAATAATATTCAATGAATTTTAATCTTTCCTAATCTAACAGGGGTATGCTCTTAACCCGAGATCAAGAGAGGTAAACCAAGCTAAATCTAGACAGAAAATAGCTTAGGCGAAGTAAATACAATTCTAAATCTAGCCAATTCTGAGACTTTATCAATCAGATTAATTCCCAAAACTAGTAATGCATGGACAACTACTGAAAATGCAGATGCAAGACTGAAAGTTAACAATACAATGATATTGAGTCAATCTATATCGTAAGAACATTCCCAAAACTTAGAGTAGTAACTGATTTTCCCCTTAATTAGCCGTATCAAATCATAATACATAATTCTGGTTCAAATATAGATTATGAATCTAACTCAAAAGAGACATTAAAATTCAACAGAAAGATAAATAAAATGCAATGGAACAGTTAAATAAATGGCATTCAGACATACACAATTGACTCAGCAACAATGATATTCTTCACACCAAAATTTAGCCGAGCTTTGTATTGATTTTGGGAAAAATACATATAGAGTTCCAGATTGGACCGTTACAAAAAAAAGTGTAACCGAAACAGTTCAACTTCCCCAACCAGAAATGATAACCAAAGGTTTATCCGTTACAAAACTTTAACAAAAATAGCACAAGGGGAGAATATATTTATGATTCAATTTCCTTCCCCTTATCTAATTTGGCCCTGTAGGCAATCACAGCAGTGATGACTTGGATGAGGTCTTCATGTCTGTTGACGTGGACATTGGTGTAACAGACGAGCCATCTAGAATGTTCTTTGGCTAGAGTCTTGATTGCTTCAGTCTGGTCTTTCAGTTCCTCCATAGCCCTAAAGATGCATCCACTCAATTGCTGGAGTTCTGGCACCTTGTCTAAATGAGTCGAAGATTGCTCTGCTAACTTGTGCAGATAATCTATGAATGAATTCTGCATGTTGGCCACTCCAACTATCGCTTTGCCTTCACCGTTGGTTCGCAATTCCACATGAAGTCCTAAGAGGAGTTTATAGTCTTTACTTTTCTCCTCTTGCACTTTAACATCTGTTTGTTGTAGTCCAGTCTCGGCCTGAATGATCATCTCGATTTTGAACTCCAGACTTTGGAGCCATTTGATTAAGGGCTCATCACCCTTCTGTAGGATCTTAGCTTTCAGGGCCTCCTTAGTCTTCATCTTCACTGCCACATGCAACATGACTATGCATTCTTGGCATCTTACTCTTTCTGCAGTGAGTGTCTGTAAATTCTTCTCAATGTTGCTCTTCTCTCTTTCTAGCCTTAGAACAACATTACCTAACTTCTCAATGATTGCTAGACCTTCTGACTTGAGCCTTTCGATCCACCTCTTACCAATTTTCCCATAATGTCGATCTTCTTGCAACTTAGCCAGGATGGCTTGGTTCTCAACAGTGCTGGGATTGAAAGAAGTTTGGGTACTGGGAGCGCTCGCAATAGGAGTTAGGAGCTGCCTGATGAAGTCAGTTAGCTGAGCCACTTCCACCTTAAGCTAAATTTTGGAAGTCTTGAGATCTTCCAGATCTTCCTCTATTATTGCATTAGTGGACTTCCACCAATCCACCTTGGTATCATGTCAAGCCAATCCCATATCAAATGACTGCAACTGAAAGTCAGAAGCTGTCAGATCTTTGAGTCTGCCTTCTTTAGTGGGCTTGTCTACTTCCATGGTGAAGTGCCTTGTCTCAGGATCACGATCCAGAGTAGACATTGTCTTTACACTCTTCTTCTTGCTTGTAGTAGCCTTGGGCTGAAAAGCCCGTGATAGAGTGTCTTGGCTGGGAATTGCTTCTCCCACTCTCTTCCTCTTGTGCTCTAGAGTGTTTGCTATCCATGACTCTACGCTGGTGACCTTGTTGGCAGAGACCAACTCTTTGATGAACAGCTTCCTTATGAGTGGGGGAGTAGTTTTAGGGCGGGAAGCAAATGGATTCACTGAAGTAGGTGAGGAGGAGATTATTTTTACACTTTGAGAAACCTCCTGTTGCTCTCCACCTCTCTTATCCGATTCTATAGAGGTACTAGGGCTATCCTCTCCAACTTCAACTATAACAGGGGATACCCTCTTTGGAGTTTCTTGGGTCGAAGTCCCGGCAGAAGTATCTACAGCAATAACATTAATCGGTTGTTCGGACTTTGTAGCTTTAGAAAGCTCAGATGTTGACTTAATTTGGTTCGTCGGGACTGCTTCTTTTGTAACTTCGATATCTAGAAGAGGACCCTCTCCACAGGTCTCCTCTAAGAGAGAAGCTTTCTTAGGAGGCTCATCACCTCCTCCCGATGGTTGAATTGATCCCTTTGCAATGGTAGATATTTTTGCTGAGGAAGTGGTTGCGACACCAGTAGTTGCCTTCACCAGAGTTCACTGAGCGGGAGGCTTCCTTTCTGACCTCCTCCTTCGGCCTATAGTCCACTCAACCCATTGAACTGTTCTTTTGTAAATGCCCCCCATCAGAGCCTGCAAGTCACTTACTACCTAATCTAGCATAGGCTCTGAGATGATAGGGGTGGACTTTATCTTCTCCAAGTATGTGTCATCATACAGATGATTGCCATCATCTTCTAGCCCTTCTACTGCAATGTTAACATTGAACTTTTTGATCTGTTCAATGGTTAACCGGGCATAGAATCTTTCCCTACTCTCCAGGTCATCTTTGCAATTGGCCCAATAGTCTTTGATATTAGGTACATGGTGAATGGCCTGACTCATCTGTAAGACATCTCTGGCATAATTAACTGGATCATACTGCGGCCTCACAACATCATATGTTTCCAGAGAGAATTTCTTCGAGAATGTTTTAAGAACATTCTTCGCCTTTGACCGGGACGCACAACTATAAGCTCTGATGGTCATTGGGAACTCGTATCCTTTCTTCTTTGCCTCTGAATAGATCAGGTCCACCTAGAGTGGTTGCCTCATTACTTCAATTAGCATGATCATGTCAGTAGGGTATCTGGGCAGCTTCAAAGGAAAGTCATCGAAACCCGCAAGATGAAGATATGAGAAATCTCCAAACTGGATGAAATAGCATTCGAATTAGCTTATAAAATCCATGGCTTCAGGAGAAAATCTCATTTTTGGGCAACCTTGTAGCTCCCTGCACAATCTCATTGTAAAGGCGTCATTAACTATGAGATAATCAGCATAACTATTTTGTAGTTGCAAAGAAGGGAAAAACTCATAGCTTTTTACATCGTCTGGGAATTCCTCTAACCTAGGAAGCCCAGGCCAGATTTGAATCATAGCTAAAATATACAAGAGGACAGAAGACATGTAGAATTCATTCTGGAACTTGGCCCTATTAAGGGCGTCCGAGAGATTCTCACTCACCATCAGGGCCCAGTTAATGAAATGGTGCTGAGAACAGATTATCTGAACCAGGAAGAAATGTTGTTCAACAAAATTAAGAGCTTCACTCTCACCTCTAATTCTGTGAAGCAACACCAGGATGTCCATGATCTCTGGCTTCATATTTGTGCCAAATAGTATATTGGGTAACTTTCCCTTGGCGCTCTTGGGTTCTTTAAACCACGACTTCATAATCTCTCTTTTCCATACCGGCATCTTCGCTGAATATTTGGAAACCGCCCGGCTATAAGTCATCTCAGAGTATTCTGCCTACTCTAGAATGCAGAGGGAATTTTGGACAGATTCTCTATCAATGGAGAGGAGCACCGTGTTGTCTGGTAGGAGAATTTGATTGGTGTCTGGGTTGTATCAGGCTATACATTCCCAGACCAACTCAGGAGCTTGAATGGATACAGGAAAATTGGTGGCTTCGACTAACCCACTCTCCTTAAGCTTCTCAGTGATAGGGTGTATCTGCTCCGCTCTCAATCTGTTCTGAAAGTTCTACATGTCGAAGAACTTTAGTGAGGTATCTGAGATTTTGAACCACTCGGAGGTAATGTCGTTCATTCTATCGAATCTGAAAAATTTAGAAGCCATGTGAGTATGATTCACCTTGGAGATTCAGATTTCTCTTCGAAAAATAGAGACAATGAGAAACTGGTCTTAGCTACTTCGAATTCAAACAATTCGGTGAACAATGGTGGTTCCAGTTCGAAATCTTCAACTAATTTTATACCTTTTGAATTCTTACCATTTAACGGCCAACTTCCCGCGCCACACGAATGAAAAGACCTTTACATTAATGAACTAGTCCGTTACAAAGTAAAATGGCCTTATTTTAATTAATTACTTTGCTTTACATGTTGTTAGAAAACATTTTTTTACTTTAGTAACCATAACGTTAACTTTCTTGAAGCGGCAGAAAATTACTTTTTCGCTTCTCCTTTGGGTGAAAAATCCTTTTGCAGTGCTCTCTATCTGAAAATCTGCCAAAGGAGAATTTTGGCCTATAGGGGTACTAAAATGATAGATACTGATTCCATAGGCTTCCTTATATGTCGGATCTCTTATGGGATGGATTCTATTTCAAAACTTCTTCACCTTGATAGTTTGGCGGAAAACACATCTCGTGAGTTTGAACCCATCGATAGGAGCAGAGGAGAAGCCATTTTCCGCTTTTCCGCCTATGGCAAATTCCATGAAATCTTCTTCATTTGATCATTTCTTTTGTTTCCCATAGGTTTGATATGAGTGCTCAAAGCTTTCTTGTTCCCAAATTCCTCATTTTCCATCTTTATTTACCTCTGATATTCTTAAGTCTGTCAATTGCGGAAAGCGCACCCCATATGTGATTTTCCGCCATGGAGAAGCCAAAACTTGATTTCCCACCAATGCTGCGACTTGAAGATATGAGGCAAAGTATTTCATCTGTATGTGATTTTGAAGTTAGAATCTTTTTAAAACACGACCTTTATCGGATTAGAGACTTAACCTACCCGATAAAATATGATTTTCAGACCCAGAATCCCCCCGGCTTAGGAAGGAGAAGTCAAGTTAGGGAAATTTGATAAAGGCCTTCTATCCTAAGGGGGTTTCTAGACTTAGACTCTAGACTTGCATGAAACTTCCATGACTACTACTACACATAAAACATCCATTTTTATCTTGAGGTATAAAGACCAAAAGTGGGGCAACAGCTGGCTCTATCTGGGGACTTGGATATTCACATGTTTAAGCAAGGAACTCAAATCTCTGGTTTTGCAAGGTTCAACAAAAAGGTGGGTCACAAAAAAACTAAAGCAAGACACAGAAAGGAAGGCAGAAAGGAAACCTAACTAGGAAAACAAAAACAGGAACTAAACGTAACTATTGTACAACATAGGGGTTACCTGCTTTCAATTTAGATTTGATAAAGCTTCAGATCCTGACCATTATACGTCAGGGGTAGTGCCTCTCCATCTAGGTAAGTCAATTTGAAATAATTTTTATCGAACGCCTGATGGATTTTGAAAGGTCCTTTCCACAGTGTTTCAAATTTCCCGTGCATGCCTTTGGGTGCCTTGCGCTTGTCCCACAATAACACCATGTCTCCCTCCATAAATTTTTGGGGCCTGCTCTTTTTATCAAACAGGTTCTTCACACGCATCTGATGATGTGTGATATGATCAACCATTTTCTCCCTTTCTTCTTCCAATTTTCTCAGGTACAGGATCCTCTTCTCCAAACCATCTTCATATATGCCATCTTCTACTACTGTCTTTAGTTTGCAAGTTGCTAATTCCAATGGTAATGGGAGACAAGCTTCTACCTCGTAGACAAGTTCAAAAGGAGATACGCCAATGGCTCTTCTGGGGGTCACTCTATCCGCCCAGAGGGCTTCATAGATCTTTTTTATGCCAATTCCTCTGGTTTTCTGCCACGAGCTTTTTCATGATGTTCACCAAGTTTTTGTTGCTAGACTCCGCTTGACCGTTCCCTTGAGGGAAATAATCAGAAGAAAGACTAATCATGATGTCGTACTCAAAACAAAATTCAATAATTTCTTGAGAAGAAAAGTATGTGGCATTATCCATAACCAACTTAATAGGTATACCAAATCTTACCAGAATGTTTTCTTTGATGAACTCACATACTACCTCTAAAGTAGTTCTTTTGGTTGCCTTGGCTTCCACCCATTTCGTGAAGTAGTCAGTTGTAGTAATTATGTAAGTATGAATTGCACTAGACGTAGGGCTTATAGGACTGATAAAATCAAGTCCCCACTGTTGGAATGGCCCTTCAATTATCACTGGTCTGAGGGGCAACGCTGCTGACTGTGGCTTCCCGGTGAACATCTTGCATTTTTCGCATCTTACCACCCAATGGTATGCGTCTTTAAACATTCCCAGCCAGTAATAACACTATCTCAAAATCTTGAATGCAGTGACTGATGAGGAGAAGTGTCCTCCGCAGGCTTCATCATGAAAAACCTTTAACAACTTCTCTTGTTGTTGTTTATCAACACATCGGAGGAATGTTCCATCTATAGATCTTTTATATAGTCTATCCTCCCAGATTACATATTTAGAAGCCTTCTATTTTAGGGCTTGCCTTTGCTTTGAAGTTAATCCTTCAGGACATTCACCATAGGTCAAGAAATACACAATGTTTTCAAACCATGGGTCTTGCATACTTACCGCCAAAACCAACTGTGTAGCTCTTGGGCCTTTGTTTGCTTGATTTTCTACCACTGCTTTGCACAAGGCGTTCCCTCTTACCAACTTGGTGGGATTGATCTCTATGTCGTATTCTTGGGTTTTTGGCTACTCATTCTCCTCGGTTGTTAAATCCCACATCTTGTTGATTCAAAATACTCTTCACTGCAGCATCAGGTACATACACCAGGGAGTGGGAATGTAGGATATAAAACCTAAAATTTCTAAGAGCTTTTACCACCGCAAAAGTGTGCTTTTCATTCTGAGAATATTTCATCTCATGGTTCTTTAGAGGTGTACTCATAAAAGCGATGGGGGCTTGAATTCCCTCTTCATTCTCTTGCATCAGGATGGCTGACAGGGTATGTTCAGAAGAATAATAGTAGATTACAAAAATTTTCTTATAGTCTGGGTGGCATAATACTGGGGCGTTAGCTATGGATTCTTTGATGCTTTTGAAAGCTTGCTTACCAGGATCATTCCATTTGAAATTCACATTCCCCTTCATCATATCAATAATTTGTTTAGTAATTTTAGAGAAATCAGGGACAAACCTTCTGAGGAGGTTGACTTGACCAAAAAAGGACTTCACTCCAATTTTATTCACCTATAAACTCAGTTGATGAATAGCTCTCACTCTTTTAGGATCGATCCTTATACCTTCTTGGGAGACTATGTGACCCAATAGCTTCCCTTCAGTTACGCAAAACACTGATTTCTTGGGATTCAAAGAAATCTCGTCCTCTCGGCACCTTTGCAATACTCTTCTTAGATCATTTATGTGATCTACTCTCTTTTAGAGAACACGGTAAGATCATCCAGATACATACCAATGATTTTTTCCTTCATATCACTAAAACAAAGATCCATACCTCTCTGAAAAGTAGCTCCAGCATTGATCAATCTGAACGACATCCTGTGATATGCAAAGGTCCCCCACGGAGTAGTGAAAGGTGTTTTATGCTGATCTTCCTTCTCAACTTCTATCTGATTATACCCTAAGAAGCCATCTAACATAGACATCATTTCGGCTCCAGCCATGATCTGCAAGAGATGATCCATGTTTGGGAGGGCGTAGTTGTCTTTCAAAGAAGATTGATTTAGATTTCTTAAGTCTACACAGATCCTTATTTCTCTGTTCTTCTTCCTCACAGGTACTATATTCACAACCCAAGTAGAGTGATGGATGGGATATATGATCTTTGCTTTGAGAATTTTATCAACTTCTCTGAATATGGCATCAGCAACTTTGGGGTTGTAGTTTCTTTGCTTCTGCCTGAATGGAGTAGCTTCAGGTTTTAAGGGAATCTGGTGTTTGAATTTCCCGTTCATAAAACTTTTCAAATCTTCGTAGCTCCAGGAAAAAACATCTGAGTATTCTAGAAAAAGCTTCTTGGCCTCATTCCTTTCTTCTTCGGTACAAAATTTCCTGATATTGATCATCTTGGGGTCTTTTTCAATTCCAATATTCATTCCTTCATATTCACCAGTGGTAGGGCCTCTTTCAATTCTTTTCTTCTTCACAAACATGTCATGTCTATTGAAGAGATTTTCAAGAGTGACCAGATGGGGCGGAATGATATTACCTTGCAATTGAATAACATATGACTTATCTTTCTTTGGCTTGTTTTGGCAGTTTCCTTTACGGTTGCTATGAATATCTCTATGGAAGTCACCACCGCTCTCTAGGAAGAGGAGGAGATTCTTGTCATCTTCAAAAACTTGCCAATCTTCCACATTATCGGGCACAGATGGTCGATATATAACCTCCACTTGGTATTTTTTATCTTTGAATTATGGGTGGGGAAGTAGTAATGAAGCTGAGACAGCCAAAGAATCTGCTTTGGAATTCAACTCTCTTGGCACAGATTCGATAAAGAAAGCATCTAATGCTTCTATTTCATCCCATACTCTATTTATGTAGTTCTTCAACCTGTGGTTCTTTACAGAGTACTAATTCTTGACTTGTTGTACAATTAGCTCAGCATCGCCACGGGCTCTCAGAATTTTCACACCTCTTTCTTTTGCAGCAATAATCCCTAACAGAAGGGCTTCATACTCGATAGTGTTGTTAGTGTTCCCAAACTCTAATTTGTAATCTAAGGGCTCACATACTCTATCTGGTGATATCAAGACCACACCTGCGCCAGATCCTGACAATGCACAACTGTCGTCAAATTCAAGAGTCCATATCTGTGGTGGTATTTCTTCACCAAAATTTTTTTTTTCCTTTTTGGCGGTTTTTGTTTCTTTCTCAGTTTCATCGATGAGAAACATATAATTGCCAAACTCCAATTCTTGATACAATATTTGAGCTTTAGGGTCATCAGATTTCAACACTGTAAACTTAGCCTTTTCCTTGAGAACCAGTTTAATCTTTTTATTACCTATTGGGATTAAGGCTTGGGACCAATCCAGCTTTATCTCCCCTCCAAGGTCTCTGCAAAAACTCTTTCTTAACAACAAACCATAGCTAACAGGTATATCAGCAACGAGGATGGTTAACAACATCTTCTTCTCGGGATGTGCTGCTAAGGCCTCTTGAGCATCCTTAATCTGGCTGACTAGGGGTACTTGCTTGGAATCCATGGAGTAATACCTACCATGGGCTTTAGTGAGAGTAAGTCCTAAGGCTTTGGCCATAGTATATGGCATCACATTGTCCGATGCTCTGGAGTCTATTATACAATTGCTCAACCTGCAACCGTTAATATATAAAGACACATAGAATGGGTCAGGCTTTTGGCCTGGGAAGGTGGCTAAAATGGATGATTCCCTCTGTTCAACTAGGTCTGCAAATAAGGACTCATTCTCTATAGTAGTCATGACATTTTGATTTAACTCTTGGTTCCCTCCTTTACAATAATCTACCAGCTTTTGCAATTCAACAGGATTAGACTTAAGATAGTCTATGGGGGAAATCTAAATTCTGGAATCTCTACAGAATTGAATAATGTCAAAAGAGTTTTGTTCTTTACCTAGTTGAGGAATCCTCATACCTTGATTGGGCTCCTTTGAATTGGAAGTAGATGCCTCATTTTTTCTAGGCACTGATGAACCATGGCCTTTATCTTTCTGACTCTGAGTTAGGACCATATAAGAGGTCCCATCTATGGTGGCATAACATGTTTCTTCTTGCTCTGAATCTGATTCATACTCTAAATATAATTTTTCAGAGTCACCATGTGAGTATGAATCTGGTTCAGCTCCAAATGCTCCAGCATTCCACTCGTCGGTCTGATGCATTTTCCAAGCATGGGCTACATTGGGATAGCTTTCCCCATCATGATCTTTAGTTAAGTGGAAGGCACACATATTCCCTCTTTTAGGAGGGGCCTCTATAGCTAGCCTCTGTGGTGGAGTAGTTAACTGTAACATTTTTCCTTCTGCATTCCCCCCATCATTATATCTTCCAGGCTGCTCCTAAAAGTTTCGCTGGTAGGGATTATTGAATTTGGGAAGTTGTCTCTTGAAGGCAGTGAATTCATTAGACAATTTTTGGAGCATCTCATCAGATGACGTAGTATTGCTACTGCTGGCTCTAGACTGTATCTCCCTTTTGCATTCCCCAGATGAAATCATGTGGTCCTCGATTTCTACAATAGTTCTTTGTGTGGCATCCAAATTCACAAGGTTCATTCTCCTCAGATCATAATTGATGTCCGGTGGCATAGCACTTATGAAGAAATTTTTCAAATTTCCCACCGTAAGCCTGTCAGCCGTTGGGATACGGTTTACCAGCTTATTAAATTTAGCTATAAAATCTCTCATGCTGATTGACGACTTGTTCTTGATAGAAGTCAATTGAGTCAACAGAGCATGTTCATCTTTAGCAGTCTTAAACCTTCTTTCAAAGGCGACTCTCATAGTAGCCCAATTGGTAATAGAAGAATCAGGTAAATGATGAAACCAATCAGTGGCACCTTCGACGAGAGTCTCAATGAATAGTCTGACGGCCACATCTTCTTCTCAAACTGCTAGAATGTTAACTGAAGCGAAGAATGTGGCAATATGCTCATCTGTACATACCTTCCCATCTCCAAAAAATTTGGGAAAGTTCTTTCTAGAGCCTGTGGGGAGAGGGTTATATGCTGCTAGTTGCAGAGGCCCAACTACAGCGGCCCAAGGGAGTGCCATAGCTATTTGGGGTAAGTACGGTATTAGATTAACGACGGGAGGAGCAACTACTCTGTGCAATGTCAACACTTGGCAAGTGGTGGATAACTAGGTGGTTTTTTTAGGAGGTGAAGAAGGTCTTCTCTGGCTCCTTACGATTTTGTTTCCCTAACGAGGTACTTCTAGGAGAGCAAAGTTAATATCCGCAAGTCTCTCAAAGACTGGGTCTGTGCTACCTTCTTTCCTGGTACTTCTAAGAAATCTTTTAGGCTCCAGATTTTTGCTTAATGTTGTGGCCTAACTTCACGCTCTGCTCTTCTCAGATTTCTTCTTTGTATGGCTCTCTCAAGTGCTTCTGCTCTAGCTTCTTCCAGTTCAAGCACTTGACTGGCATTTCTATAATGTTCAATGCTTCTCCTCTATCTCTAGACGAAATTGTTTAATGAGGAAATGAGATCCTCTTGATCGTCTTGGAACCCAAGATTAGGTTGGAGCACAGGGATTATATTTTCATGGGGAAGCACCATCTTTCCTCATTGTATGCTTTCTGGTAAAATGATTGTTCGTCTTCCCCAGCGGAGTCGCCAAAAATCTGTTGGTAAACAAATTATTCTTTTGAATGTAACTCTAAAATACCCAAAACTTGTTTAAGAACAATCGAATACAACAGTTGGGAAGTAGTTACTTGAAAACCTATTTTCCCTCTAAATTGGAAGGTACAGCTCCCTTATATGAATAATATTCAATGAATTTTAATCTTTCCTAATCTAATAGGGGTATGCTCTTAACCCGAGAGTAGGAAAGGTAAACCAAGCTAAATCTAGACAGAAAATAGCTCAGGCGAAGTAAATACAATTCTAAATCTAGCCAATTTTGAGACTTTATCAATCAGATTAATTCCCAAAACGGGTAATGCATGGACAACTACTAAAAATGCAGATGCAAGACTGAAAGTTAACAATGCAATGATATTGAGTCAATCTATATCGTAAGAACATTCCCAAAACTTAGAGTAGTAACTGATTTTCCCCTTAATTAGTCGTATCAAATCATAATACATAATTCTGGTTCAAATACAGATTACGAATCTAACTCAAAAGAGACATTTGAATTCAATAGAAAGATAAATGAAATGCAATGGAACAGTTAAAGAAATGGCATTCAGACATACACAATTGACTCAGCAACAATGATATTCTTCACACCAAAATTTATCCGACCTTTGTATTAATTTTGGGAAAAATACATATAGAGTTCCAGATTGGACCGTTACAAAAAAAAGGGTAACCAAAATGGTTCAACTTCCCCAACCAGAAATGATAACCAAAAGGTTTATCTGTTACAAAACTTTAACAAAAATAGCACAAGGGGGGAATATATTTATGATTCAGTTTCCTTCCCCTTATCTAATTTGGCCCTATAGGCGATCACAACAGTGATGACTTGGATGAGCTCTTCATGTCTGTTGACGTGGACATTGGTGTAACAAATGAGCCATCTGGAATGTTCTTTCGCTAGAGTCTTGATTGCTTCAGTCCGGTCTTTTAGTTCCTCCATAGCCCTAAAGATGCATCCACTCAATTGCTGGAGTTCTGGCACCTTGTCTAAGTGAGTCGAAGACTACTCTGCTAACTTGTGCAGATAATCTGTGAATGACTTCTGCATGTTGGCCACTCCAACTATCACTTTTCCTTCACCGTTGGTTTGCAATTCCACATGAAGTCCTAGGAGGAGTTTATAGTCTTTACTTTGCTCCTCTTGCACTTTAACATCTGTTTGTTGTAATCCAATCTCGGCCTGAATGATCATCTTGATTTTGAACTCCAGACTTTGGAGCCATTTGATCAAGGGCTCATCACCCTTCTATAGGATCTTAGCTTTCAGGGCCTCCTTAGTCTTCATCTTCACTGCCACATGCAACATGACTATGCATTCTTGGCATCTTACTCTTTCTGTAGTGAGTGTCTGTAAATTCTTCTCAATGTTTCTCTTCTCTGTTTCTAGCCTTAGAACAGCATTACCTAACTGCTTAATGATCGCTAGGCCTTCTAACTCGAGCCTTTTGATCCACCTCTTACCAATTTGCCCATAATGTTGATCTTCTTGCAACTTAGCCAGAATGGCTTGGTTCTCAACAGCGCTGGCATCGAAAGAAGTTTGGGTACTGGGAGAGCTCGCAATAGGAGTTAGGAGCTGCCTGATAAAGTTAATTAGCTGAGCCACTTCTGCCTTAAGCTGAATTTTGGAAGTCTTGAGATCTTCCAGCTCTTCCTCTATTACTACATTTGTGGACTTCCACCAATCCACCTTGGTATCATGTCGAGCCAATCCCATATCAAATGACTGCAACTGAAAGTCAGAAGCCGTCAGATCTTTGAGTCTGCCTTCTTTAGTGGGCTTGGCTACTTCCATGGTGAAGTGCCCTATCTTGAGATCACGACCCAGAGTAGACATTGTCTTTACACTCTTCTACTTGCTTGTAGTAGCCTTGGACTAAAAAGCCCGTGATAGAGTGTCTTGGCTGGGAATTGCTTCTCCCACTCTCTTCCTCTTGCACTCTAGAGTGTTTTCTATCCATGAATCTGCGTTGGTGACCTTGTTGGAAGAGACCAACTCTTTGATGAACAGCTTCCTTATGAGTGGGGGAGTAGTTTTAGGGCGGGAAGCGAACGGATTCACTGAAGTAGGTGAGGAGGAGATTAGTTTTACACTTTGAGCAACCTCCTGTTTCTCTCCACCTCTCTTATTTGATTTTGTAGAGGTACTAGGGCTATCCTCTCCAACTTCAACTATAACAGGGGATACCCTCTTTGGAGTTTCTTGGGTCAAATTCCTGGCCGAAGTATCTACAGTAATAACATTAATCAGCTATTCGGACTTTGTAGCTTTAGAAAGCTCAAATGTTGACTTAATTTGGTCCGTCAGGACTGCTTCTTCTGTAACTCTGATATCTGGAAGAGGACCCTCTCCACAGGTCTTCTCTAAGAGAGAAGCTTTCTCAGGAGGCTCATTGCCTCCTCCCGATGGTTGAATTGATCCCTTTTCAACGGTAGAGATTGTTGCTGAGGAAGTGGTTGCGACACCAGTAGTTGCCTTTGTCGAAGTTCATTGAGCGGGAGGCTTCCTTTCTGACCTCTTCCTTCGGTCTGCAGTCCACTCAACCCATTGAACTGTTCTTTTGTAAATGCCCCCCATCAGAGCCTGCACGTCACTTACTACCTGATCTAGCATAGGCTCTGAGCTGATAGGGGTGGAATTTATCTTCTCCAAGTATGTGTCGTCATACAGATGATTTCCATCATCTTCTAGCCCTTCTACTACAATGTTAACATTGAAATTTTTGATTTGTTCAATGGTTAACCGGGCATAGAATCTTTCTTGCTCTCCAGGTCATCTTTGCAATTGGCCCAATAGTCTTCGATATCAGGTACATGGTGAATGGCCTAACTCATCTGTAAGACATCTCTGGCATACTTTACCGTATGATACTGCGGCCTCAGAACATCATATGTTTCCAGAGAGAACTTCTTCGAGAATGTTTTAAGAACATTCTTCTCCTCTGACCAGGACGCACAACTGTAAGCTCCGATGGTCATTGGGAACTCGTATCCTTTCTTCTTTACCTCTGAACAGATCAGGTTCACCTGGAGCACTTGCCTCATTACTTCAATCAGCATGATCATGTTAGTAGGGTATCTGGGAAGCTTCAAAGGAAAGTCATCGAAACCTGCACGACGAAGATATGAGAAATCTCCAAATTGAATGAAATAGCATCTGAATTGGCTTATAAAAGCCATGGCTTTAGGAGAAAATCTCCTTTCTGGGCAACCTTGTATCTCCCTGCACAGTCTCATTGTAAAGGCGTCATTAACTATGAGATAATCAGCATAACTATTTTGTATTTGCAAAGAAGGGAAAAACTCATAGCTTTTTACATTGTCTAGGAATTCCTCTATCCTAGAAAGCCCAGGCCAGATTTGAATCGTAGCTAAAATATACAAGAGGACAGAAGACATGTAGAATTCATTCTGGAACTTGGCCCTATTGATGGCGTCTGAGAGATTCTCACTCACCATCAGGGCCCAATCAATGAAATGGTGCTGAGAACAGATTATCTGAACTAGGAAGAAATGTTGTTCAACAAAATTAAGAGCTTCACTCTCACCTCTAATCCTGTGAAGCAACACCAGGATGTCCACGATCTCTGGCTTCAGATTTGTGCCAAATAGTGTTTTGGGCAACTTGCCCTTGGCGCTCTTGGGTTCTTTAAACCACGACTTCATAATATTTATTTTCCATACCGGCCTCTTCGCTGAATATTCAGAAACCGCCTGGCTATAAGTAATCTCAGAGTATTCCACCTGCTCTGGAATGCGGAGGGAATTCTGGACAGATTCTCTATCAATGGAGAGGAGCACCATGTTTTTTGGTAGGAGAATTTTCTTGGTGTCTGGGTTGTATCGGGCTATACATTCCTGGACCAACTCAGGAGCTTGAACGGCTACAGAAAACTGGCGGCTTTGACTAACCCAGTCTCCTTAAGATTCTCAGTGATAGGGTGTATCTGCTCCGCTCTCAATCTATTATGAAAGTTATGCATGTTGAAGAACTTTAGCGAGGTATCTAATATTTTGTACCACTCGGAGGTAATTCCATTCATTCTGTCGAATCCCACAAATCTAGAAGACATGTGAGTATGATTCACCTTGGAGATTTGGATTTCTCTTTGGAAAACAGAGACAATGAGCAACTAGTCTTAGCTACTTCAAATTCAAACAATTTGGTGAACAATGGTGGTTCCAGTTCGAAATCTTCAACTGATTTTATACTTTTTGAATTCTTACCATTTAATGGCCAACTTCCCGCGCCACACGAATGAAAAGACCTTTACATTAATGAACAAGTCCGTTACAAAGTCAAACAGCCTTATTTGAATTAATTACTTTGCTTTACATGCCGTTAGAAAACATTTGTTTACTTTAGTAACCGTAACGGTAACTTTCTTGAAGCGGCGGAAAATTACTTGTCTGCTTCTCCTTTGGGCGGAAAAATCCTTTTGGAGTGCTCTCTGTCTGAAAATCTGCCAAAGGAGAATTCTGGCCTATAGGGGTGCTAAAATGATAGATATTGATTCCATAGGCTTCCTTATATGTCAGATCTCTTATGGGATGGATTTTATTTCAAAACTTCTTCACCTTGATAGTTTGGCAGAAAACGCATCTCGTGAGTCGGAACCCGTCGGTAGGAGCAGAGGAGAAGCCATTTTCCGCTTTTCTGCCTATGGAAAATTCTATGAAATCTTCTTCATTTGATCATTTCTTTTGTTTCCCATAGGTTCAATATGAGTGCTCAAAGCTTTCTTGTTCCTGACTTCCTCATTTTCCATCTTTATTTACCTCTGATATTCTTAAGTCTATCAATTGCGGAAAGCGCACCCCATATGTGATTTTCCACCATGGAGAAGCCAAAACTTGATTTCCCGCCAATGCTGCGACTTGAAGATATGAGGCAAAGTATTTCATCTATATGTGATTTTGAAGTTAGAATCTTTTTAAAACATGGCCTTTACAGGATTAGAGACTTAACCTACCCGATAAAATATGATTTTCAGGCCCAGAATCCCCCTGGCTTAGGAAGGAGAAGTCAAGTTAGGGAAATCCGATAATGGCCTTCTATCCTAAGGGGATTTCTAGACTTAGACTCTAGACTTGCATGAAACTTCCATGACTACTACTACACATAAAACATCCATTTTTTTCTTGAGGTATAAAGACCAAAAGTGGGGCAACAAGACCCTAATAAGAGACTACATAGCCCTCAAAATTCTATTTGAAGATTGCAATATTTCTCATATCTATAGGAAAGGAAATAAATTTGTGGATACTTTCCTAATCTAGGAGTCACTAGCACCTTGTTGTAAAGGTGGAATTTTAACAACCCACAAACTATTAATGTTAGGCCTATTATTGAATATGACTATATACAAGGGTGTAATAGTAAATTAAATTCTATTATGTGTTAGGGGATTCATACCATAGATAATTTGGGAACACCACTTAATTTCATTATGAACTCAAGCCAAATCGGACATATTCTAGGCTTTTTATTCCTTACTTTTCATCCATGGGTAGGCAAAGGACCTCCCTTTTGTTGGTCTTGGGCATTTTCTTTCTTAGTTTTCATCGATGCACTAAGAAGTGGGCCTCTCTTTAACTAGTGTTTTTGTCTGTGAAGTTGAAGATGGGTAGGGAAAAAGCCATGTCAAACTCATTTCAGGTGATGAGTTAAAGAATAATGGGTTCATATGAATAATTATAGACGAGGGAGGTGTGACCCCTTATCTAGGAAAAGTTCATGGTCATGACCCCTCAAGAATCTAAATCTTTCATGAAAGGTTAGAACATGCATACCTTTTTGGTTTAAGGTAAGAGTTGGTCATAACAAAAGAGGTGATTTTAGAGATTACAAGTTTTTTGACTCATGAGAGAAAGATTTTTAAGGATAAAAGATTATGATGATGCTATAAACTAGTTTTTAAAGAAGAATGAGAAATCCAAACTAGTCAAGATGACATTTGGTGCTTATGGTAGGCTATCAATCACGCTAATTTGGACATAATTTGTAGAGGTAATAATGCACTAATTCACTCTTGATGGGAGGTTCACAACTATTTTAAGTTATCTTTTTATTTTGTTCAATCATTTTTTCTACGAGCAATTTATTCCCTTTCATTTATGTCTTTTTTTTTTTTTTTTTGGAGTTCTATTTAAAGGAGCATGGAAAACATGCAAAACTTCCTATATTATGTGAAGGTATCATCCTTTTAATCAAGGAACACATTAAATCCTTTCCCCCACCTACTACTTCTAAGAATACTAGCGTCTGGAGAAAGTATTCCCATATTGTCACATATTACTCAAATATGATTATAAATTCTAAAGATAAGGATTCAAAGAAAGGGGATGAATGTTTGGTTTCATACAAAGACAAAAGTGCTTCTATTGAAATTTATTTTGAGCCCCCCTTAGAAGAGAGAAAACCCAATAAGCAAAAATTAAACAAAAAGAGGGAGAGGTTTCAAGTTTTGTGGATTGATGGCTCCTTGAATTGTGATTTGAAAGCTGATGGTAAGCTGAAATCCAATACTAAGAAACATAAAAAGGACTAAAAAAGGGGAAACTGACAAGAAATAAAAAAATAAAGGTAAGTAAATCATGGGAACTAGAAACCCTTCCTCTAAGCCAAATAATGGTAGAGAAGATTTGGATCCTTTTCCTCAAGACTTCCCAAAAAATTATCCTCACCTTAATGCCAATAGAGAAGACATGTATGATATCTGTGGGTTAGCCACATATGGGGCTATTGCTCATTTTATAATTTCCAAGTGCTTTTTTATGGAGATCAACAAAATAATGTTAAAAATTTCTCTCCATAAGCATATTCGATTCTAACAGTGAGATTGAAGGGAATTCTAGAAAATAAAATAAAAGAGGATAAAAAGATTCTTGCTATCCTAGATAAAGTGGCAAAAGATGTTAGAGTTATGAGGAATGAGAACCAAAGTAATAGGCAAGAAGACCAAACACATAAAGTACATGAAAAATAAAAAAGGTGGTCAAAGTTAGTCACAAATTTATGCATAATGATTCTTAAGATATTTGAATTCTCTCTAAGAAATTGAAAGACCTTAAGGATTAGAACTTTATGGAGTTTCTATTTTTGGTGACAAGAATGTTGGTGCAAAGAGGAGTAAGGGTAAATATGTTATTCTTATGGTTGAGAAGGGACCTTTTTCTTGCATGCAGAGCATCTTGATTAATTCTTTTGAAGAGGGAAATAAATATTTACAAGGTCTAATTGATCTCCACATGAAATTCTATGAGTAGGAGTTGGAGGTTGCTAACACCCATAAGAAGATGTAATAGGTTTCTCTATTTTTTTATTTTTAGTTTTTGTTTATCTTTTTTTGGCTATATTTAAATTATCATTTTTTTTTATATTCAAAGCAACCAAAAACCAAGGTATTTTCCCTTGATATAATGTCCAAAGGGCGACAATAAGAAGATTCACAATGTTAGCACATTAACAACATAAGAGTAAAAATTAAATAGAAATTAGCTTCCGCATAGGACCATAGCGGAAAATGTTTTTCAAAAACCATAACATAGTATCAGTAAAAAAGACCAGAACTAACACAAGGCTTTCATAGCCATTATCAACAACATTTAAAAAGGAAATAGGAGACAAAAAACTAAGCCTTCTTTGGTGTGCATTTCTTCGACGACATCATCTGTGCCTACTCATCTGTGAGGAACTTAAAAAGTTCCTTAAAGTCATCATCTTCAGTGTCCTTTTCTTTGAGCATATCCTTTTGCAGCAAGCCGAGAGTAGTAGCTGAGGAGTGCATCACCTTGAGGGAAAATCACGACATCTCCTGAAACCTATTTTCCATGCTTATAATTTCCCTTTTAATTTTTTCAATCTCCACCCATGCAACCCCACAATTGTTACACTCCCCTATAGCTATGGTTTCCTCCTTCTATTTAACATGGGATATGACCTTGTTGTCAGTCTCAACCTTGTGTGTAAGGTTGATAGATTTAGTTTTTAAACTTTATGAAATGTGGGAGGAACTACTGGCTGTAATACAATGAGCCTCTTTACCAAGCATTTTTTCCTTAGGGCCTTTTCTTTCACTAGTCCCGACATCCTTCGACTCAGACTCCTCTTTTGATTTTATTCATTTGTTGTGTTCATATAATAAGCAACATTTTATAAATAGGATTTTGGGTCCCTTAAAAAGTTGCTTTACCCTTAACAAAAAACTACGCAAGTAGGAAGTGTTGGCTATATTTATGAGCATGCTATTTTGAAGGGGGAAACTGAATTACTCCCGAGGAGCAGATAATTGGTAGTGGCCAAAATTAGTGATATTAGAATAAGAATAATAAAAAAGTAATTGGAAGTTTTGTAATTGATGAAAAATATTTTTGGGTGCATATGGAATTTTAGTGGGGTGTTAGTAGAAGACATGATTGAGAAAGAGCACCTAGAGTTGTTGATTGACACATTATGATGAGAGAGATCCAAGTAAGACTAGGTACAATAGAGACAACTTAGAGAAGGGGAGTCCACATTGAAGATACGCGCACGATAATTAAGGGCAGATAATTGAAAATGAAAAAGGACAAGAAGGGGAGGTGGAGGATGCAACTAAGACTAGATTTATTAGATTCATGGCAAGGTTTGGAAGAAAACTTGAATTAGACACACCTTGTTAAACTGGATGACTATATTGTGAAGAGCTCATAGATTGGATTTCAAATATGGATCAAATTATTTTGATTATGAACCAAGGGAGGAGACCAAAAAGTACATTTTTCTTGCACAAGATCAAAAGGTCATGCATTTGTATGGTGAGACTCTATGTAAATTGGTAGGAAAACAAGAGGGAAAGACAAAATAAAAAATTGGGATAGGATGATGTCTAAACCAAAGTCTAATTTAAATTGCCTTTAAAATATTGAATGAGATTATTCAAAAAGTTATAAAATTTGAGACAAAAATGAAGTAGATGTAGAAAATTATAACAAATTAGAAGTTTTTTAATTGTTGAGAAATTGTTTTGGGTGCACATCAATTTGTAATGGGGAGCTAGTAGAAGAGGTGATTGAGCAAGAGCGCCTAGAGTTTTTGATTTGACATAAATGATGAGATCCAAGCACAACTAGGTACAATAGAGACAACTTAGAGAAGGAGAGTTCACATTTTATAATCTCACCATTCGAGCTAAATATGTGTGGAAGATGACGTCAAGAAGATAGCAAAATATGTGAATGAGCAACATCTTAATATTTAAGATGAGGTTAATTTTTTGAACTTTAAAAGTGTAGAAGAAGCCTATCAATGTGCATTTAAGGCAAAAGATAAGTTATCGTTGATAGGGCATATTTATGCCATCTTTTTAATTCCTAGGATAGTTTCTGCCATGTCATGTTTCCTATTTTCCTTATACTTTGCATCAAACTAATATGCTATTTTCATGATATTAAGTGGCATGCAACCACAAAGACATCTGATATGTTTTTAAGACTTTGACATGCATACCTATCCTTCAATGCTATATTAAATATGATAATTTTGCGGTTGTGTTTTTATAGGTAGTTAGCTATTTGGATGAAAATGTATGTATGTGTATTTGGTTGATTTTATCTTGGATGTTTGTATTCTAACACCTTGGTGTAGATCGTGCTTAGTAATGAAGGGTGACCAGGTAAACATGCCCGTGCTCTGGACAATCAGACCTAGTCCTACAACGAGCCGATCGACAAAGGAGTTAATACAATGAAGGTTACAGTTATGAGAAGATGAAGATGACAACAACTGAACAAAGATTGAGTCAAGAAGTTATTATGTTCTTTAGAAAATCAAGAAATAGTGAGAGGCTAGATCTGTTCTTCTTACTTGTTGCGAGAGTTCTTTTCCTATTTTTTTGGATAATATCTTTCCTTCTTTCTAGATGTGTAATAAAGTCTCTGCTTGTTTTATGGCATGAGCAGTTAGTTGTTAGATGTTTTTTCCTTTAAATAAATCCCCACTCCTGCCTGAGAAGGAGCGTGTCATTATTTTTTAATAAGTTATAGTTTCCATACTGTTACTTTCTAGTTTTCATGAATACAATTGTACTTTGTAATTAAATCAATGATAGTAACTGTTGAGAGTTAATATTGTGTAATTGAGTTTTGGATACTTATCCAAGGGGGCCCACTTGGTGAGGAATCAACATTAGATAGCTCCATCTCCTATAGTTTCCATTCATGAATCTTTTTGTTTCAATTCTAGTGTTCAAACCATTCCTGCAACCAAAGCTACAGGTTAGTTGTTGCTTCCTACAGCCAAAGTGGCAAAACAATTGAAACATCGTGGTTTGGCATTTCAAGCTTTTCATTCTTTAAGATTTAATATTTTTGCATTCATCTCTCAAAGCAATTTATTTACTACGGCCGTAGACTAGCTTTCCTTACAAGCAATTTGTTTCCTTCAACGATAGAGTGGTTTGAGTTAGTTCTCGATGTATATATTTTGCTGGCTCGTTTCAAGTAGCACGTCCTTGGGTTGATAATTAAATGAGTTTTTATGATAAGGAGGATAGCTTCTCGGTAGGATGCCCAATCCCTTAGTCCTGGTGATAAGCTTAGTTTTTGATTCCTTTCTAAAACTCATCAATCATGAAGACAACAAAATAACTCTAGAGGTAGAGCGAGGTTTTTCAGAGGAAGGGGAAAGAAAAATTGATAGTAGAAGGGAACAAACCAATAATGGAGAGGAAAGTAGTTCGCAAGTAAAAAATATTAATATAGGAGGATGAGGAGGCTATACATCTAGAGGAAGAGGATCCTTTGGAAAACAAAAATTTAAGTGTAATAGATATATTCTAGTATAGATCCTTTGAATGGCAACAAAAAATTTAAAACATTAGTAGAAGGAATAAAATGACACAACATAAACTTGTTAAAATCAAAATTATTTTCATTGTGCATTATTTTTATTCACAGTTTATCTCTTTGTAATCGAAGTTTTTAGTCCCAATTACAAAAGATTCTTGACTTTGTAAGAGTATTATACTTCCACCTGTGCAATCAAGATTTATTGTTCCAACTAGAAGCATGATGCTTCACACATTGCACATGAGAAGTTGGAATTTCTTATCCTCATTACATACCATGAACTGCTTTCAATTTCAGGGTTTTTACTTCCAATTTCGTCTAAAAATCATCACATAATAATTGTAATTATGGTTGTTTGGCCTGACCCATATCTCTTTCCCATGTATTTGTAATTTTGACCATTGCAATCGGGTCCTAGAGACCCGATTGCAAGGGTTTCTTTGTATAATATGATAGTGAACAGGACATAAGGTCCCACAACATGAAGAAGACAATGATTCTTAATGTTGGAAGAACAATGAAAATTCATATCTCTCCAAATCTATGTTCCACAGCGACGCATCCCCTAGACTTTTAGACCCATTCCCGTTCCCAGTATGGTTTGGGGACGCGAGGATGGATGGATTTTTGTCATCTCCAATGACGTTTATAAATGAGCAATATGGGTATCCTCCCCAAAATGCCACTTTAAGAGCAAAAGGGTATGACCAGAAGTCCCCAGGATGGATAGGGGATGGGTAGAAGTCCCCTATCCCTCCCAAGTAATTATGGTCGTCCCCTATGGCCCAAGCCATTTTGGACCGCAAGTGTTAAAAATAAGACATTTTTAAATTTGAAAAAAAGGTTGGTTGGACCACAAAGACACCCAAACCAAATTTAACAATACCAAAACATAATCTAAGAAAAAAATAACCAAAAAGAAGAAAAAAAAATTCATTTTCACATTTGCAAAGGAGAAGAGCAACACGAGGCAGAGTAGTTGGTCAAGGAGTGAACAACAATTGAAAGGGGAGGTTAGGGCATCAAATCTACTTGATTTAGACTCTTAGATCTACCATCTACTGATTATGGACAATTATATATTATTGCGGACTTCTATGTTTACTGTTTAGTAGTTTAGTTATAGTATTTAAATTTTAATATTTTATCATTTATGTCATTTCATGGTTGAAGTTTGGAGCCTTTAGGCATTTTTTCTTTATGTATTCCATATGTTGACAATGAAAGTATTTGAATTTTGTTATTTTTCTTATTGATTTACATGTGAAATCTCAATTCAAGTCTAATGCTATGTATTAAGCTTCTAAAATGTCTATGATGAATGTTTTAACAATGTTATGATATGCATATTTGAAATTTTTCTCTCTATATATAAATTCTCCTATTTTTTTAATAGTCGCCCCCTACCGTCCCCTAAAAATTGGCCCTAAACTATACCCGTACTGAAAACACATCCCCATTCCCTAAACTATCCCCATCCTCAAAACTCCGTGGGACATAGCTCCAAAGAGAATGTATGCGAATCAGAATAAAGAATGACCTTTTAATAAGGATTAGTCCAAAGCTAGAAGGAGTGGCATTGAATGTCAATGTATTTCAGTCAAGATGAAAGGCATGAAGTAATTCATCATTCACAGTCAGAGATGACAGAGGTGCACATTTATAAAGGTTGAAAGAGGAGTCATATATAGAGGAGATCTGTCATATACCACAAGGAGGGTTTTGAAATTCTTCTACAAAGAGATGAAATTGTTGTGTTTACCTTTGTAATGATATTTTGACTTCCTTTATAAGTGTTCATTGCTGGTTTTATTTTATTGTCTTGCAATGGAAAATCAAAGTAGCAGTCTTAGCGAGTTGAGTAATCACTCTTTTGTATCCAAATAGTTTACTCATTTCTTTCGAGATATTCACTACTTTTAGAAAAATTACTCATTGTTGAGAAAGATTATTTGACTGCTGCAAAGGTATGATCATAGATATACATGAAAAAGAAGAGGTAGGAACTTACTGTCATGAAGAGTATAGTGGTGATCTATGATGGAAAAATAGTGAGAATATAATAAAGAACACTACTATTGATAAACAAAGAAATGACAGTTTTTATTTTGTCAAAGCAGTGGTTGAAAGTATGGAATGCAGTTTAGTCATAATCAAGAGTTCAATAGTATTGGTGATTTTCATCAAGACACAATAAGTGGAGATAATATAGTTGTTCTTGACGATATTTGTGTTTTACAAAGAGACACAATATAATGTCAAGATGCAGTAATGAAAAAGGTTCAAGACAGTGATTAAAGAGAATCAAATTACAAACCAATCCTGACAAATGAGAGATCTTAACACTTGTTACAAGGCTTGATAGAGGACAATGTTGTGACATCCAAGTTAGTGTATAGTAAAAAAGCAATTTGTTTCAACATTCAACATCAAACAATGTTGAGGAGGCAAGTAAAAAGCAATGAAGAAGATATACTTAGTTGTCAAAATATGATGAAATCATGGAGCTTTTGGTGATCTATTCAGGTTTTCCCAAGTTTCGGGCTTCCCCACCTAAACTTTGCAGAGATAATTTCCCCTAAAGTATTTGTATTACCCCAAATAAGAAGGCGAGGTTGGAGTTTGTTGGCAAGGGCACAAGATCAATCAAAGATATAATTTGTTTTTTTGTGAGATGAAATGCCTTCACCAAACTGGGAATATTCCAAGTATGAGCATACTATGCAGCATGAAGATTTGACAAAGGGTGACGTCAATGTGTCTTGTTAGACACTTTTTGACAAATTATATGTAAAATCATAAATTATAATTGCATGTGAATACATTACATGCAAAGTTGTAACTTGTAATTACATGTAATCACATTGCAAGGTCCAATAGGTTAGGAATTGCAATGTTGAATAAGGTAACAATACTTAGTTTTTCCACCTTTTTCTCTCAGCCTCTCATCTATAAATAAGAGATAGCTCATTGTAACTAAACATCTTTTGGAAATGCTATAAAACTCTGCCAATTTGTTGAGAACTCTAAGACTTTGAGCTTACATATAAATCAAATTGCATTCAATAAAAAAGGCAATTTATTTTCAAACTTTGTGCTAATTCAAGTTGTCATGTGATGAACTTTTCTGAAAATTGATTGTGAGTGTTGTTCTATTGTTCGGAGAAGGATTTAAACTTGATATTGCAAACTTTGCGTTGCTTATTATGTTTAGAGTTTAGTTAGGTTTTTAGACTTGGTCTTGTAGACTTTGAGTTGCTTATCACATTTGAAGTTAGTGTAGAATGCTCAAGCAAGGAGGTAACTTCCATATTTTATGATTCTTTTATTTTCTGCATTGTGTTGTTAGGTGAAAATACGTTGAAAACTTTGAGCTGCACGTATGTTTCACTCTTGTTTCTAAATTCACGGAAGGATTCATAGGAAGACTTTAATCTTTCATGAGATTCTTGTTATTAACTTTGCCAAATTGTGCTTGAGAGTTTGTTGTAAGAAATAATCATTTATTATGAAGTAAAATAATATGACAAAAGAAAACACCTATTCTAAAGAAAGAGGATATAGGGAATGTAACGACCATTGATTAACTTAGTGTACATAATCTTAGGTTTTAGTTTAGTATTAGTTGTTTTTAGTAGCAATAAATAGGGGGAGCCTTCCCTTATAATTAGGAGAGACTGTGTGTCACACATTGTGTTTGGAACGATTGTTTTGCAATTGATCCTAAAACTGTTAGTTGCAAAATATCCACCCAACACGTACTAGATCATATAGGGTCATACAACACTTTGTTTTTAGATTGTTACAGAGTAAAAACTCAGAAAAACTGTCCACAAAATGATATAAAACAAGTTTTTTTATTCATTCAAACTTCTTTCTTTATGTTCTTGGCATGGGTACAATTTCTTTTGATCACAATACATTTATTCCAAGTGTCCAAAACCGTTCACAACCTCTTTCATTCAAAAATGCAAAAGAGTATATAAAGGTGTATGCACCTTTTTTGACAACTTAGCAACTTTTCAACTTTTTTTACAATTAACTCCACCCTTCCCAACATGGAGGTACAACATAAGGCTTAGAAGATCTACATGGTATACAAGAGCTTATTTGCATAAATAAATCCAAATCCAAGGTTTAAGAACAAACCCCAACTCTCTACAAACCAAAATTGCACTAGAAAATTCAAATTGTTTTATGGTAGGAAATTCCAATTTTGAATGCTTAAATTTAATAACCCCAACTTAACCCATTGGAATTGACCTTAATAGTCCCTTAACACCTACATCAAGTCCAAACAAAAACATGAACATCAAAATGAGTACAACATTGCATAACATGAAAATGCTCCTACATCAAAACCACAAGTATAAAAATTTGAAATTAAATCCTAAATCTAATTTTTAACAATAGCATGTCAAAATGAAGAAATAATCATTTAAAGTAAGTAGCTAACACCAAGAAAACATCACATAGGTACAATATGTGACGTGTACAGTATGTGACGTGGACACACCCTTTTGGGAAAAATGGCATGCAAATGAGAAAAGCTCAAACTTGTATTATCTTGAAAACAAGAGTACAATCCAACTAACTTCCTTCAATCTGACAATATTTATGTACCTATATAACATTTCCATAAAACTACTATCTTATGCAATGAGAGAAGATAAAACCAATAATGCTTTACCTAAAATAATGTATACCAAGACCATGACATCTTACAAAAACTCACAATCCACTTTGGAGAGCATTTTTCAATAATAGTAAATATGTAAAATACTTCACATGGATCACATGGGCACCATCAATTACCTGTAAATAAAAAATATATTGTTTATGACAACATAAACCTTGATGACCCCACTCCTAAAGTATAATATTCCAACACGAAGTAACCAATTCATGTGTGTTTCATCTAGGCATATAAGATTCTTCCTCCTCAATCCTAGCACTTAGATTTGCAAATACCATTTAGAGATTAATTGGTCAAACACGATTGTTGATGTTGTGCTCTAGCTTCCTCACGAATGCATATGCTAACACATATCAAGATAATGGGAGAATTTATAAATTAATATCCAATATCACCCTAGGCATCCATAGGCATTCTCTAAGAGTGTTGAAGGCACATGAATAATACACATGATTGCATTGTAAATGACATCTTAATATTAAGAAAGGGAACACGAAGGGAAAAATCTGAAGTAGGTGCAAAATATATTAAAAGGAGTTGTAAGGAATGTACTTTTTGCTAGCATAGGGTGAGGAGGATTTTTAACCAAATTATCCTAGCTATGATATGCTTTACAATTGGAAAGCTTTTTACATACAAAAAGATGCAAATTATGCTATATTACTATGTCTAACATGGACTCCAACTTTGCCACTTATACCAAATCATTGGTACGTGTTTTTTAATGTATTAAAGAAATGAAAAATATCTCCATAAAGTGACCTAGGAGGCGCATCATCTCCATGCCTTTCCATATCACTAAGGGAATACTCTTTGCGTAATTGATGTTATTGTCATAGACTCCTCTTGATGTTATTGTCATAGTCAACATGGATGCTTTACTCTTGCTATCAATTAATTATCATTCAAGCTAGACTACTCTAAATGATCACTGGGTGAATGATCATCATTTACCTTCTACTCAACGCATCCTCTTGAAGAAATGGTTGACCTTCCTAGAGTTGAAGAGAAATTTCCTTACTTGGCGCTTCCTATTTCCCCACATAGAAGCTCTCATTTGCAATTAAGTATACAAGATTCTCAATCATAAGACATAATACATAATGAAGAGTGAAGGCACTATCTCACTAATAACAAATGAGTGAAAGAAATCAAATACCTATTTGATAAAGGTGGGATAACCCACGTGATTGAAATTCCCTACCTCTCTTAATTCTTTTGTCATTATTGCTTACAAATTTTTAAATTTATATTATCTTATTGAAATAATTTATATTATCTTATTGAAATAATTTATATTTGTATTCCCATTTCAAAATCACAGAATACTTTATTTTAAAACGTAATTCCACACCAAAAATTATACTATTTTAAGTTCAACATAAAATCTTAAGAAAGAGAGTGCAAGTTAAAAACGAAAACAAAATCAAAGATGATGCGTTTTCTCCTCTAAATTATCATTTAACACCCGTTAAATTAGAGTGTTTTAGCTCGCTTCAGAAGGTGTAGGAGGAGCGTCGATATGCGTTGTAGGCGGTCTCGCGCATGAAGATGAAACGTTCTTGCAGGAAAATGGGGAGACCGTCTGCGCAGCAATAGTATGTTGTCGACATGGCGAATGCGAAGAAACCCAGTCGTTCCCTTATGCCTTGGGGACTGTGGTCGAGCTTCCAGAAGATTGTGGCGAGCATGAAGCTTGTGACCATGACTGTGCCCAGCCGCATCAGGAACAGTGCAGGGGTGCGGAGGATGTTCGTGATGCTCTCCTCATTAGAACTGACATTTCTACCCATGGTGGGTTTGCGAAATCTGCTACTTGCCCTGAGGATGACGATTCGGTCACCAGTTTTCCTCGTGCTATGCTCGCGTTTATGGTCTCGTTGAGGCTCCTCGTGTGAACGTCTGAGAATACTCCGTATCTCGGGGTCCTCCTCCGTGACTTGAAGAACTTCACTAGGGGTTTTATGCCCCCGTCGGTTCCGTCCAGTTCCTGAAAAAATGAATTTTGTCAAAGCTATCAGATATGAATGTTTATGAGAATTTATGGATTTGATTGTGATCATCAACGTTTCGGATCACACTACATGATCTATCATGAGGAGAAGAAATGTTGGTCTCTTGCATTCTAACTATGGATCATGTCGTGTGATTCAAAACGTTGATGATAAAAATTTTCCACAATCAAATTCAGAAATTCTCATGAACAAATTTTTTTAGCTTGAATCATTGAATGATTTCATCTTGAGTTATAGACGGCCATTTTTCACATGATGTCGAATCAAATGAAACTTTGTATTGATATGTTTGGTTTGTGAAAGATTGGATTTTTGGCAATTTTGATTGCAAATTGATTGTCAACTAGGAGCGGTTTGGAAGAAATCTGGTTTTCTTGCGAATCTTTAAGATTCCTTCTAAGCCATAATTTTTCTCTACTTACCTTACAAGTTGCCATATATTCTGTCCCTATTGAGGATAGAGTTGACATTGACCGTTTCTTAGCTTTCCTAAAAAATGACAGCCAATCCTAGATGCTTTAAGAAATTTAAAGTACCATAACGGGGAGATTTTTTTTGATGCACGCCCCTTTATAGTTCCATAGGAGTGTGGAAAGAAGAAACAACATATTCATATCCGTAGTATCTCTGACTATATAATTATGTACCATGGGATGCTTAGATACATGTTAATATTCACCACAAGGTTTATGATGTCTTCTATTGATAGGTTTCTCTCTTCAAAGGTTGCTCCAATTACTGCTATCACCTACTAATTCATCAATTTCCTCTTCCGTGAGTAGCTTGCTCTTGTCCCATAGTCTGACCATTGCTTTAATGGTTGCATTTATGATTTAGTATAGTTTATCTAGATATATGAAGTCCAATTGAATTAGTTATGTAATGTCCCCTTTTTAGCTCACTATGGTTGGTGGTTTGGATTAACCTATCAATGGCCCTTGTAGGCTAAGTCAGATGTTTAAGGGGTCTCCGTTGGCAAGACCGAAGGCCAATTCCCATTCTAGAGGATTGGAGAGTTCAGGATTGCTCTTCGTTTGATTCAGTTTGGCACACTTACTATTTATAGTAAATGTCTATTTCAGGAAAGTCATTATTTCTATCTTTAGCAAAGCGCTTGAAGAAGTTTGTTGCAGTGTTGAAATTTGACACCATTTGCTTGAGAAGTTATTAGAGGACTTACTATTTATAGTAAGTCAGTTTTGCATAGTTACTATTTTTGGCAAGGCACTTGGATGTCTGACATTGGCAGTATATATCTGGACTTATAGTTGACTCCTTGGAGGAGATTCAACAGCTTGGCTTCATATGATTTAATTTTTAAGAAAGTTAAACTTTATTAATAATATGTTATAAAAGTTTATAAAGTTACAAAGTTAATGGGGCCAAGTCTTCATTAAAGTGTATTAATTAGTTAAATCAATTGGGCGACCATACCAAGGAGATTAAATTGATATTATAAATTCAACTCATTGCAATGAAATAAGTTATTAAAGTGACTTGTCTAGGAAGCCACATGGTCGAACTTTATGGAGAATATATAAAAGCCTCTTGAAGGAAATCAAAATCATTATGATTATGTATTTGCTTTTGTCTTGGGTTTTGGCGTGAGTTCTTTGGAATTGGTGTTTTTTGATTCAAGGGTTTACAACTTGGAGAAAATGTGGATTTCTTTCAGGATTCGACATTTGAGGTGTTGAAATAAACACTGAAATTTTCTTAAGGGAGTGGCTTATCACAGAGCTACATGTGTGCTTCAATTGTTGAAAGGAAAATGAGAGTTGCGGGTTAATTCAAAGGGGTTTGAATTGCAGTTATTATATTTGACAGATAGCAGTCAAGTAGCGCAACATTTGATCATAGATTGGGATGCCATTGAGGCAGCCACATTAGGAAATTCAGCCACGTGAGCCTCCTAGGCTAGCCGCTAAGGCTCTCGAACAAATCACAAGGTTTTTTGGGGCTGCAATAGCATACCAGATTAGACGCCCAGATGTTTTCTTGCATTGAATGGAGATTGTGATCATCATTGGAAAAACTATAGAGCTGCGTTTGCATACCAGGTTCTCATGAATTGATGTAATTGCATTGCTTTATTTTTAATAATTGATGTTGTATGCAATCTGATTTTATATTGAATAAATTGGATTTCTTCTTCTTAGATTTGGAAAATTTAGTTTATTTCATACATTGTTATTTATTTTCAAAACTCAAAAATGTATGAAACCCCAAACACATTTAAAATTGAAAACATTGCAAAAAGAAGTCCAAACTTGGTCAATTGTCAGTGTGATTTGAGACTGAGCGAGCAGGGCTCTTACAAGTTAGCACTAGCCTAACCCATGCATGTTCTCCTTAGAGACTTGATAAATCTTTCCATACATCTAACTTGAGCTCCCCAATCCTTCAATATTGGTTTCTAGATATTATTTTAACCCCATGTTTAGATTTGTGGTGTTTAGAGCTAACTACTCCTTGAGCTTAGTGGGGTCCATTTTTGTTAGAGTTTTGCTGATATATTTGCTAATAACCTTTGCATATAGTATGCTAGTATGTTAGAGAAGGCCCCATTTCTAGCTTTCTCAATTGTCTTCTAGTACTACTTGTATTTGGGCCACGAGTCTTTGGCACACACTATAGTTGCTTCCACTATCCTTTCTATTGGAGTGCAGACTTGGTTCTTCTTCTTATCCTATTTTTCTCCCCATCACACCCTATGTTGCTCTTTGAGATTTAGCTTCAATTCAAAACTTTCTTCTTCCACCCTTTTGTTCTTCTTAGTAGATTTTCATAGCTCTACACTGATTTTCTAGTCGGCTCTTTTTAATGCTTGGTGAATTCAGAGTGATTCAATCTATTGGGTGGAGATCTAGATATAGATTTCAAACAACCATATTTGAATGAAATGTTGTCAATTAATCCTTTTCCCTCTAATTTAGTTGTTGTTTTCCCAACTTCAATTTTCCTGTTTCTTGTGGCATTAGGAAGGTATTCAGGAGCACTAGAATTCTATACACGCACCTTTTTATAGATTTTTTCTAGAATTCCAGGACTTCAGTTTGAAGCTGATTTGTTACTTTTGGATATATTGTTGTAAATTTGCAAAAAAAATTTGTCAAATTCTCTTGAACAAAGGGGTTAATTGCTTGTATTGTTAGGGGTAATTTGCTGCTCCTCTATTGTACTCTTTGATTTTATCATGGATTTGCCAAAAAGTTGTACTTCTAATTCTATATAACTATCATGAGTAGAATCCATAAAAGGAGGTTTTGTTGTTGAAACTGAAGTTGCAAAGAATCACATTTGGCACATTTCTAGAACCCCAAGGCACTACATATAAGAGGAACTGGATAGAAGAGATGAAGCTCTTAGTACTATCATTATGTTCATTCTCCTAATCTCAGACATCATGTTGTATCTTGTAAGCATCCTAATGAAATTTGGACTACCTTAGAGAGTCTCTTTACTAAGTAGCTAGATAAATGAGGAAATCATGTTGTATCTTGTAAACATCCTAATGGAATTTGAACTAACTTAGAGAATCTCTATCTTAATCCTTCAGATTTTGATAATATCTAAGACTTCTTCACATAGCTCAACTCTCGTACATTGTGGTTGTTTGATTGTGGATCACTAAAGAGGATGGATAATTGATTCTCTCTTTTCTTGCTAAGCTAGGTCCTGATTATCCAATGTTTGTTTCTACATTTTATGCTACCATGGATGTTGTATCCAATGCACACAACTTGCGTTCTCTTGATGGATTTGCAGCTCAACTTACAAGGTAACTAGCCAAGTTGGCACACATGGGCAAATTAAAGTCTTCAAAGTTTGAGGATCTTCTTGCAAAATATTCGAAGTCAAAGACTTCAAGTGGCAAAATTAAGAAGCAGAATACGGATCCTAACTCTAATAAACAAGCTAAGGATTCTTCTTCATGGCACAACTCTGAGTCCAATCGCTTTTCTAAAGAGGAATGATATAAAAAGAAGTTGAAATGTGCTTATTGTAAAAGGCAAGGAGATGATGAGCATAAGTGTTATGATAAGAAAATTGATGAATTCACACATCTTTAGAAAAACAACATCTAACTGCCCTCATCTGTGTCTTCTTCATCTTCCTCTTAGTATCACAATCAGCATCTTCAACAACACGGTTAGGGACCACAAAGAGTTCTGTATAGGCTTGACAAGATCAAATGTAAAGCTCTCTTGGCCTCTACAATTCCCAAACATGGGAGATGACTTCTTGATTTAGGAGCATCTCATCATACGACATCTTCTAAGGACATGGGAGAAGGAACTTTTAGTAATGTACTTTGTGTGTTCGTTCCTTGCCTTCCAAGCTCCTTTTTGTTTATCAGATTGCTCATAGTAGACAAGGCAAATCAGTTGAGTTCACTCGTGATCTATGTCATAGGGTTCACCAAATTTCTACCTTGAGGTTTGAAATTTAGCAAACATTTAAATAAGGTATAAGATTTGTAAAAATTTGCATTAATATTTGTACGAAAAAAGTGGTGCATTTTTATTAACAAAATTTTTTGGAAAAACATTTTCGTTTACGGCTTTTGATGGGTTTTCTTTAGCAAATTCAACACCCTTGTTAGTTTCAAGTCTGGATGGGATCAACAAGTCCGCTCGTTCACCCACAACAAGTACAAGTAGGGCGCACATTTCCTTTGAAGCGACTACATCGAGTTCATCATTTCTCCTATTATGCGGGTTTGTTTAGGTGCACATTTATTTTGTAGTGAGAGCTAGGGCAACACATGGTGAAACACATGATTGTGGGAGCAACATGGGAGAAACTTCACGTCGACCTGCAAGTGGTGTTGTTGTACATTGGCCGCTGATTCTAGCAACTAGTGAATGTGCAGGTGTTTTCTAAGGTTTTAATATTTAATAACATTAAGCACACATCCTTTGTTTTTATTAAATACTTTATAGAACTAACATTAAATACTTTTAAATTTAATATTATTTATATTCATTTATCTTTTAATATCAACATTTTATTTTTAAAAATTTTATTTAGTATTATTTTATTATTCCTTAGTAATGTATTTTGAATGGTAAAATTATAACTTATGTTTAAAGGTAATCTTTAAACTTATTTTTTTAATATTAAATGTATTTTTATTTTTAGGCTTTTAGTAAAAATTTGGTATATTTTATTTTGTTTTTAATGTTATAGCTAAACATAATAATATGTTTTTATTTTGATTTTTTTACAATTTTTTTTGTATATTATGTTTTTAAAGTTATATTGTGTTTTTTAAAATGGAAATTAGATTTTTTTTCATTTTGTTTTTAGAGTTGAAAATAAAAATTTATATCTTTTGTTTTAATGTTATTTAAATAAAATTTAGGGAAAGGTTTTAATATTAAAATTATTGTTCTTTTAGTAATTTTGTAGATATATCATTTTACTAAAAAAAAATGCAGGAGGCAAATTTAATGTCAATTTTTTTTTCAAATATTTTCTCCTTGCCGAACTTCATCTGAATTTTATTGTTGTTGAACACAAAGTCGAATTCAAACCTTGTGACTTAGCTCCTGATTATGTTTACATTGGCTACTTAGAGACTAGGGAGATCATTTTTGTTGGGATGGTTAATTGTTCATCCCATTTGTATTCCTTTTCTCATTTTTCTCTTGATGATGATATGTTCCTTTGGCTGATGTACATGCCCTTTCATCAGGGGTGAATCATGTTTGTGAGGAGAAGTGTGGTCATTTGAATCTTTGTATTCTACAAACTAGTTGGTGCAAGGGCACCTAGGTCAAACTTTGTCAATATGGGTCAAATATGTAATTTTCACTTGCGAGTCATGTTTTGGATGTAATAAGGTCATTTAGATCATTTTTAATGATCCTATGTCATGTGGGGTCAAAAGTGCAATTTTTTGTAAAAGTTGCAAGAGAGTTGTCAAGCAACTTTTCTTGGAAAAGTTGTCAAATTGCAAAAAGTTGGTTTTTGGTTAGTTGGGATTTGAAATACGGTTGGTAATCATTGGGAAGGTTTCCAAACCATTTATATAACTTGTCTACATCCCCCGAGGGTCGATTGGATGTGTGGTGGAGAGTTTGAAGCAATAAAACTACATTTTGTTCTTGCATTTTCCAAATTTTCCTCTGTTGTAGTGAATTGTCTGAAATTGTACAACCTCTTGGTGGTCTCAAACCTATTGGGGTCAATGGGATTCTGAACTAGCTTTCATTTGATGGAAATTTCATCTATTTTCATTGTGTTTTGTGCAATCTAGAGACAATTTACCGAAACCCATTCTGAAACCCTAGTTTCAAGGTTTTGGTGAAAGAAATTAAGTTTTGTAGGCCATTCCACCATTGAAATTTCTGTAACTCGGTGGAATGGAATTACTTGGCATGTATTTTAAGATCATGAAGGTTGCAGGGGCAAATATGGTGTTTGGAACAAATGGGAGGAAGCCCTAGCCTAATATCCCTTATGTATTAGGCCAAATAGACTACATAGAGTGAGGGTTTTGTAAAATGGTGATGGAATGATCGTTCCAGTTGTTGCAATTGGTAGATTCAGACCATAATATATTTTTTAGAGGCCCTAGAGTGATGGTTTGGAGCTTGGAGGCAACCAATCACATACTTGCTTTGGAAAACCGGCCTAGTTGGGCCTTGTAGCAGTGTTACCAATCAATTATTTGGGGGTTTGGTCCAAAACAACCCTATCTATAAATTAGATATGTTGTATAAAGCCCAAATGCGTATCTAAAAGTGGTCTTATATCTTCTAGATCAGTTCTGGGTCAAAAGTTATGGTCAAAATACATGATTTGCTACTGCCTTCAAGGCCTAGTTGCTGATTACCAGTCAATTTATGAAGGACATGGTTGGCTAACTTTTTTGTAAGTCATTATCACTGCAACTTACAAGATTGTGACTTTAGACAATGTTGAATGAGATTTCTCTCTCCTCTTAGCAATAGCGGAGGCTCCCTTCTTACTGTAGGTGGCAAAAAGAACTTAACTGAAATTATGAAAAAGGGGCGGTTCTCTTAATCAATTGCTCTTTGTTCAGGAATGATTCACAAACAACAACTTTTAAATTTAACAAAAAGGCCCTATTGTTACGATAATACCGGTGGCTCGGGGTTGATGTAAGAACAACTCCAAAGGCAAAAATCTATATAAATACTTTGGTGGAATAAGAACAGGAACCCAAAGTCTCCTACGATTATTCCAATTTAGGATTCAATAAGAACAACCAGTAAGGCACAAAGTCTCTTACTGAATATCCTTAAACTTAAATAAAACATTTCAAATTGAAGCCCAAAGTCTTCAACTCTTAGTAATTGCAGCCACTATTTGATTATAGCAATCTCTTCCCTTGAAGCGCAAAGTCTTCATGAAACTAAATTGAACGCTCAAATGATTCAAACAAGGTAAGCTAAAACTGAATTCAAGAAAGAGTAACTAATGCAACATAAGAATACATTAATCAATCTGAAGATCTACAACACAAAGTTTGGAAAATCTTGCTTCTTTTATTCAATTCAGAAAATTGCAGCATGAAACTCAAAGTCTTCAAGATACAAGATATCCAAGCACAACTCTCTTACAAAAAAACCAAAGATAAAAAGATACAATGGGCTCACTCCTTTATATAGGTGTGGAGTAGAGGAAAAGGTGGAGAAATAAAGGGAAACCCTTAGCCACCTTTGACTTATTCAAAGATCCTATATGACTTATTCAATGTTACAAAGCCTAAAGTACTTGCAACCTGATTACATGACTCTACTATACAGGTAAATGTTCCCTCGTATTTACAACTTGTTCATACTCTACATGTAATTTGTCACAAAAACTACACTTCCTATG
>MU226293.1:625217-635427 GCA_018584345.1 Thuja plicata
GTTTTTAGACTGTTACATAGTAAAAACTCAGAAAAACTATCCACAAATGATACAAAACAAGTTTTTTATTCATTTAAACTTCTTTCTTTATGTTCTTGGTGTGAGTACAATTTCTTTTGATCACAATACATTCATTCCAACTACCCAAAACCGATTACAATCCCTTTGATTCAAAAATGCAAAAGTGTATATAAAGGTGTGTGCACCTTTTTTGACAACTTAGCAACTTTTCAACTTTTTTTAGAATTAACTCCACCCTTCCCAACATGGAGGTACAACATAAGGCTTAGAAGATCTACATGGTCTACAACACCTTATTTGCATAAATAAACCCGAATCCAGGGTTTAAGAACAAACCCCAACTCTCTACAAACCAAAATTGCACTAGGAAATTCAAATTGTTTTTTGGCAGGAAATTCCAGTTTTGTAATCTTAAACTTAATAACCCCAACTTAACCCATTGGAATTGACCTTAATAGTCCCTTAACACCTACATCAAGTCCAAACAAAAACTTGAACATCAAAATGAGTACAACATTGCATAACATGGAAATGCTCCTGCATCAAAATCACAAGTATAAAAATTTGAAATTAAATCCTAAATCTAATTTTTAACAATAGGATGTCAAAATGAAGAAATAACCATTTAAAGTAAGTATCTAACACCAAGAAAACATCACATAGGTACAGTATGTGATGTGGACACACCCTTTTGGGAAAAATAGCATGCAAATGAGAAAAGCCCAAATTACATATAGGATCTTGACTTATTCAAGATCCTATATGACTTATTCAATGTTACAAAGCATAAAGTACTTGAAACCTGATTACATGACTCCACTATATAGGTAAATGTTCCCCTGTATTTACAACTTGTTCATACTCTACATGTAATTTTTCACAAAAACTACACTTCCTATGAAAGCGTATGAAAAAGGTAAATGTCTGTGACACTCGAGAGTTATCTTCAGAGACCATTCACAAAATACTCAAATCTACTGAGAGACTTGTGTACAACTACTGGATCTGGTACGCCTATGTGTTGTGCAATAACAGTTGTCTTACGAACTATACCTCACATCTGGAAACAACCTTGTTGTATTCTCCAATGTTCTTCTGAAGGTGTCTTAGAAACACTTTGTAGCTTGTCAATTTGTCAATCGTGCTAAAACTAAAGTTATCCGCTTCAAGCTCTAAGCGAACAACTCATGCGAACTCCATCATAAAAAATTCCTCCTCAACAAGTTCACCATTCTCAACAACTACTCTGCATCTCAGCTCCTGGAATCCATCACTGATTATGCACTCTTGTTCACTGCACAAGATGATGGATGCATTCACTTTTGTAACTAATCCCTTGATTACCTGATGCTTGTTGATCATTAAGTCTGAGAATTTGTAGTACATATCCACCGAGGAAATGACTCCATACTCACGCAGTGCATCTAGGTCGGTTAGTGGTATAGTTTTCCAAACATTCAAATCCTCCCTTAACACCTTTAATTACAGATTAAAGGATGTAAGGAGTCCATTCAAGCTCTTGGAAGTTTTCCTGGCATGCCTTAATACCCTATACACGTCTCGAATCACCTACACACCTTGTGACTCCAAATGACCGTACCAATCATCAATGGCCTTGGCCTTCTGCTCAAGCTACTCAATATACCTATTTGGCTCTTCTGGGAGAGAGGAAGAGATGGGATCAACTCGTTATAAAGAGTTGTTTATCTTCTCAAGTGTTTCCAGAAAATGTGCATTTTCCTCCTTTTACTGGTTCTTCTCCTCACAATGTCTATCGTTCTGTTGTGTAAGCAAAGCAACTGCATCTTGTTGACATCCCAACTATGTTTGTTTGCCAAGTTCAACTATGGTGAACTTGTAGTCAGCAACTTGTAATTCTTCGGTTGGCTTATCAACAAGTGGTTCAGCAACTTCAGAAAACTTGACTTCATGCTCATCCACCATGACCTTAGAAACTATTTTTTCTTTTTTTTTTCTTTGACGTCTTGGCTATGTTGACTTGCCTGAAATAAAAATCTTCAGGTAAAATCTCTTGTTTCTTCCTCTTTTGAGTAATGGAACTCAACCAAGGAGGTAATGAGAATGAAGAAGATGCTAATGTAGTAGCCATTGTAGTCACTGTCTCTACCTTTGCAATAGTTGTGGCTATAGCAGGGGCCTCTGTCTGAATTGCCACTGATGTTGGGCTACCCTGTGCAACCTCAACCATGAACTGCTCAAACTGTGAAGATGTAGTGTCAAGCAATGTGATGGATGCATTAAACATGGAAGCAAACATAGAATATGCATCAAACACATTCTCCAGGTTGTCATATTGATCCTCTGATATGTATGGAGAAGCTATTGAGGATATGGGCATAGCGGGTGTAACCATAGTAGGGTCTGCATGAAGAACATGCATTGTGGAGAATGAATCTACATCTGTGTCCAATGGAGACTTAGGAGACTCATCTGATACCAGTGCAGAATCTTGAAGGGATGTCATCACAGATGTGTCCATCGAATGTGATGCCTCAGGAACAAGCTCCTCATGCATCTCATCCTCTCACTAGATTCAACATGTATCCTCTTGGGTTCCACCACATTAATCTTAGGAGCCTTAACTGTAGCATTCCCTCCTTTGATAGTAAGCTTTGGGATAACTGGATGTTCAGATGTAGATGTTCCATCCTTCCTTTTGCCCCAATTTTCTGACTTTCGTCCAATCGGACCAACAGGATCAAAGCCTTTGCCTGGCTTAACTTTTATGCACTTGAGGCCCCTCCTCTGCAGCCAGATGTTTGTGTTAGCAAGGATGGACTGAAACCTTTCCCAGATAGACATGCTATCCTTCACTGACCATGAAGGCGGTAGAATAGACAAGTCTTCCACATGATGTTTCATATGGTATGGATCAAGGATATTCCCATCATCTTCAAGTCTTAGGAATCTCTTCCTAGTTGAAGTCCACTATTTTCTTTACAGTTAACTTGCAGTAGTCTAATTTTCTGATATAAACCTTTGTACTGTTGATGTGAGTTTTGTTCCACTACAACATGTAGAATCAAACACTCAATGTTTCAGGATGAAACACCAAACATTCAATCCTCTCTTGATATAAGGTCATCTCTCATGCTAAGCTTGGAACATAAGATCATGAAATGACTTCAAGGTTCCCTTCAATTGTGGCTACTCACTCAGTGAAATAATGTGATTTGTTGGTAATCACTTAGGGGGACTTACACTATTTATTCAATGAATATCAACTTACTTGCACTTCTAAATATTTGGCGTCACAATGTGTAATAAAAATATAGTTTTTTTGTTTCAACTCTTCAACTTTAACTTCAACTTATACTTAACTTCTACTTCTAACTAGGAATGCAAGGAGTCATGGATGACTTGGACTCTACCGAGTGAAATCTTATTAGCGACCTCAACTTCACCTAGTGAAAGCTTCTAAAGATCTCAAATGGTTTTCATATCAACACCTTCTCCTTAATCCAACTTGGAAGTACAAACTAAGGATCCAATGCCAATTGAACTTAAGTGTAATGACTAGCTTACCACACAAGGCTTCCTTACAATCAGCGAGGAGGCTAGTGACCTAGTTTATATTCGAGTCAAACAAGCAAACATCTGCAATTGCTTTCATCCAACTAAGCTACTTCTAACAACATGAAAAGAAATCTACTCCAAGTGAAAGATTGAAGAAACCATGCAACACTTTAAAGCAATATTAAGTAATTCACCATGATGAACCAACAATGAATTATCCATTACTTCAATAGCACCATAACAACAATTTGATCAAGTCTCTCCCTTGGCCAACCTTGGCCTGTTATAGATGTCCAATTACAACGAAGGGCCAAGATCCATTTGAAATCAAGGGGCAAGATTCATCCCTAGAAAGCCTAATTAGGGTTGCCAAATTTTCAACCAATTACACGAGGGCACCAAATCATGGGCCAACAAGAAAATTACAATGATTTCTCAACCAATGAGAAAATAGAACACTTGGCATGCTGTGATTGCTTGTGCATGTAATTTGTATTTTCTGATTGCCATGATTTGAACTTGATTGAACTTGTATCTTGATGTTTCTTGATGTCTTAACCTTGACTTGCCTTCTAATAACTTGGTGTGAATTTCCTTCCCACTTGAGATCTTTGAACTTGAGCTTGAAGCGCTCACTTCTTGGCATGATGACAGAGGATATGCACAAAGTTTTTTATTTTTTGAGTTGTTCGAAGGATGAAATTCAATTCTGCCCTTTCTCCTTCATATCCACCTTTTTCTTTGTTTGCCCTTCCTTTCTTTCGTGAATTCCTCAAGCTTGAACTTGGCACCCTATCCTTGGCAACTTGCAAGAGCAAAAACACGTCTTACTTCATTTGATTCAATAAAATATTATCATTAAAACTTGAAAATTTGATTAAGTCAATTGAGTTAAGATTGGCATGTTGTTAAGTTCAATTAACTTGATCACTTAAACCTTAGATTGTTTCCAACTTAGATTGTAAATTTTAGCCTTTTAATTATCTAAGTTAGAAATTGCCATGAATTGCTCATCGATTACCATTAGCATTTATTTTGAAATTTATGTTCATTTAACCCTTGCCAGCTAGTTAGCTTAGCATTTGCATTTGATTGTTAACTTAGTTGAACTAGTGTGTGTTACTTAGTTTGATTTGTCATTAAAGATTGAAAGCAACAACACAAGCTAATGCTAGGAAAGCAACAACAAACAAGGGAATTTCACCACTTCGTTGGTGAACTTTGATCAATGGAGGACCCTCCTCAAAACCAAACTAATTTAAAAATTTCAAATCCTTACAATGCTGATCAAGCCCAGATCTGCCCATGATGATGCAAAATATAACCCATATCTGCATGTAAACAATGGAAAATACCTCCTCATACGCATGTCAAATCACCAAACTCTTACCTTGCAAGTTGGAAAAGAACTACTTCCAACACTCTAATTGACTTGACAATACTAGGACATGAAATAGCCCCTTGATTGCTTCCAAAATGGTTAATTCGCCAATCCTTGAACTCTAATCTGAAACTGAAGCTTTCAACTTGGGTGCCTCCAAGGAAATTCGATCTTGCCAAGGGTTTGAGAAATAAATTGCCAACACCTTGCTTGACTTGGAAAGTTTCTTATCACAATGAATCTCTCAACTATGTGTTAAGCTTCTAAAATGTCTACGATGAATGTTTTAACAATGTTATGATATGCATATTTGAAATCTCTCTCTCTCTCTCTCTCTCTCTCTCTCTCTCTCTATATATATATATATATATATATACCTTTTTTTTAATAGTTGTCCCCTATCATCCACTGAAAATTGGCCCTAAACTGCACCCATACCAGAAACACGTCCCCATTCCCTAAACCGTCCCCGTCTTCAAAACTCCTTGGGACATAGCTCTAAAGAGAATGTATGCGAATCATAATAAAGAACTACCTTATAATAAGGATTAGTCTAAAGCTAGAAGGAGTGGAATTGAATGCCAATGCATTCTAGTCAAGATGAAAGGCATGAAGTAATTCATCATTCACAGTCAGAGATGACAGAGGTGCACAGTTATAAAGGTTGAAAGAGAAGTCATATACAAAGGGGATCTTTCGTATACCACAAGGAGGGTTTTGAAATTGTTCTACAAATAGATGAAAATGTTTTGTTTACCTTTGTAATGATCTTTTCACTTCCTTTATAAGTGTTCGTTGCTGGTTTTTTTCTTGTCTTGCAATGGAAAAGAAAAGTAGTAGTTTTAGCGAGTCGAGTAATCATTGTTTTGTATCCAAAGAGTTTACTCATGTCTTTTGAGATATTCACTGATTTTAGAACACTTACTCATTGTTGAGAAAGATTATTTTATTTCTCCAAAGGTATGATTAGAGATATACATGACAAAGAAGAGGTAGGAACTTACTGTCGTGAAGATTGCAGTGGTGATCTATGATGGAAAAATAGTGAGAATATAATAAAGAACACTACTATTGACAAAGAAATAGTATTTATTTTGTTAAAGTAGTGGTTGAAAGTATGGAATGTAGTGTAGTCATAATCAAGAGTTCAATAGTATTGGTGATTTTCATGAAGACACAATAAGTGGAGATAATATAATTGTTCTTGATGGTGTTAGTGTTTTACAAAGAGACACAATACAATGTCAAGCTGCAGTAATGAAAAACATTAAGGACAAGGATTAAGGAGAATCAAATTACAAACCAAACCTGACAAATGGGAGATCTTAGCACTTGTTACAAGGCTTGATAGAGGACAATGTTGTGACATCCAAGTTAGTGTATAGTAAAAAAGCATTATGTTCAACTTTCAACATCAAACACTATCGAGGTTAGTTAAAATAAGTGAAGAAGATATACTTAGTTGTCAAAACATGATGAAATAATGGAGCTTTTGGTGATCTATTTAGGTTTTCACCTGTTTGGGGATTTCCCACCCGAACTTTGTAGAGATAATTTCCCCTAAAGAATTTATATTACCCCAAGTAAGAAGTCGAGGTTGGATTTTGTTGGCAAGGGCACAATATCAATCAAAGATGTAAGTTGGTTTTTCCCAGGATGAAATGCCTTTACCAAACTAGAAATATTCCAAGTATGAATATACTACGTAACATGAAGATTTGACAAAGGATGATGTTGATAGGAATTGTGTCTTATTAGACACGTTATTTTTTTAGTTGTGCATATGTAATTTAGTTTTGACAAATTATATATAAAATCAGAAATTATAATTGCATGTGAATACATTACATGCAAAGTTGTAACTTGTAATTACATGTAATCACATTGCAATTTAAAATATGTTAGGAATTTAAATGTTGAATAAGGAAACAATAGTTAGTTTTTCTACCTTTTTCTCTTATCCCCTCATCTATAAATAAGAGAGAGCTCATTGTAACTAAACATCTATTGGAAATGCAATAAAACTTTGCCAATTTGTTGAGCACTCTAAGACTTTGAGCTTAGATGTAAATCAAATTGCACTTAATAAAAGAGGCAAGTTGTTTTCAAACTTTGTGCTGATTCAAGTTGTCATGTGATGACATTTTCTGAAAATTGATTGTGAGTGTTGTTCTATTGTTCGAGAGGGATTTAAACTTGATCTGAGTTGCTTGTTATGTTTAGAGTTTAGTTAGGTTTTTAGACTTGGTCTTGTAGAATTTGAGTTTCTTATCACATTTGAAGTTAGTGTAGAACGCTCAAGCAAGGAGATAACTTCTAGGTTACAGTATGCTTCTTTTATTTTCTGCATTTGTGCTGTTAGGTGAAAATACGTTGAAAAATTTGAGCTGCATGTATAATTCACTCTTGTTTTTGAATTCACAGAAGGATTCATAGGAATACTTTAATCTTTCATGAGCTTCTTGATATTAACTTTTCCAAATTGTGCTTGAGAGTTTGTTGTAAGAAAGAATCATATATTCTGAAGTAAAATAATGCGACAAAAGAAAAACACCTATTCTGAAGAAAGAGGATATGGGGAATGTAATGACCATTGATTAACTTAGTGTACATAATCTTAGGTTTTAGTTTAGTATTAGTTGTTTCTAGTAGCAATAAATAGGGGGAACCTTCCCTTATAATTAGGAGAGACTGTGTCTTACACATTATGGTTGGAACCATTTTTTTTGTGATTGATCCTAAAAATATCAGTGTAAAATATCCACCCAACACATACTAGATCATACATGGTCATACGACACTTTGTTTTTAGACTGTTACAGAGAAAAAACTCAGAAAACTGTCCACAAAGATACAAAACAAGTTTTTTTTTTAATTCAAACTTCTTTATTTCTATTCTTGGCATGAGCACAACTTCTTTTGATCACAATACATTCATTCCAACTTCCCAAAATCGATTATAACCTCTTTCATTCAAAAATGCAAAAGCGTATATAAAGGTGTACGCACCTTTTTTGACAACTTAGCAACTTTTCAACTTTTTTAAGAATCAACTCCATCCTTCCCAACATGAAGGTACACCATAAGGCTTAAAAGATCTACATGGTCTACAAGACCTTATTTTCTAAAATAAACCCAAATTCAAGGTTTAAGAACAAACCCCAACTCTCTACAAACCAAAATTACACTAGGAAATTCAAATTGGTTTTTGGCAAGAAATACCAATTTTGAATTCTTAAACTTAATAGCCCCAACTTAACCCATTGGAATTGACCTTAATAGTCCCTTAAGACCTACATCAACTCCAAACAAGAACTTGAGCATCAGAATGAGTACAAAATTTCATCACATGAAAATGCTCTTGCATCAAAACCACAAGTATAAAAATTTGAAATTAAATCCTAAATCTAATTTTTAACTATATGATGTCAAAATGAAGAAATAATAATTTAAAGTAAGTAGCTAACACTAAGAAAACATCACATAGACACAGTATGTGACGTGGACACATCCTTTTGGGAAAAGTGACATGCCAATGAGAAAAGGCCAAACTTGTATAATCTTAAAAACAAGAGTACAATCCAACTAACTTTGTTTAATCTGACAATATTTATGTACCTAAATAACATTTCCATAACACTACTATCTAATGCTCTACATATATGGGTAATGAGAGAGGATAAAACCAATATTGCTTTACCTAAAATAAAGGATACCAAGACCATGACATCTTACAAAAATTCACAACCCACTTGGGAGAGCATTTTTCAATAATAGTAAATATGTAAAATACTTCACGTGGATCACATGGGCACCATCAATTACCTGTAAATAGAAAACATATTATTTATGACAACATAACCCTTGATGACCCCACTCCTAAAGTTTAATATTCCAACACGAAGTAACCAACTCATGTGAGTTTCATCTAGGCATATAAGATTCTTCCTACTCAATCCTGACACTTAGATTTGGAAATACCATTTAGAGATTAATTGGTCAAACATTATTGTCAATGTTGTGTTCTAGCTTCCTCATGAATGCACATGCTAACACTTATCAAGATAATGGGAGAATTTATAAATTAATATTGAATATCACCCTAGGCATCCATGGACATTTTTTAAGAGTGTTTAAGGCACATGAATAATACACAAGATTGCATTGTAAATGACATCTTAATCTTAAGAAAGGGAACACCAAGGGAAAAATCTAAAGTAGGTGCAAAATATATTAAAATGAGTTGTAAGGTATGCAATTTTTGCTAGCGTAGGGTGAGGAAGATTTTTAACCAAATTATCCTAGCTATGATATGCTTTGCAATTGGAAAGCTTTTTTACGTACGAAAAGATACAAATTATGCTATATTACTACGTCTAACATGGACTCCAACTTTGCCACTTATACCCAATCATTTGTGTTTTTTAATGTATTAAAGAATATGAAAATAGCCCCATAAAGTGACCTAGGAGGTGCATCATCTCTATACTTGTCCATATCACTAAGAGAATACTCTTTGCGTAGTTAACAAGGTCTCAACCTTCTTGCCTTCTTGTCATAAATCCCTCCACCATGATAGTGGCATGACTACTCAAACTTCTCTCAACATTGTTGTCATTGCCAAAATATATGGTTTATGCATTGTCATCATAAATCTCTTCCTTGGGTTGTAGTACAAAGACTTAGACTCCTCTTGATGTTATTGTCATAGTCAACATGGATGTTTTACTCTGCCATCAATTAATTATCATTCAAGCAAGACTACTCTAAATGGTCACTAGGGGGAATGATCATCACCCTCCTTCTACTCAATGCATGCTCTTGAAGAAATGGTTGACCTTCCTAAAGTTGAAGACAAATTTCCCTACTTGGCACTTCCTATTTCCCCACATAGAAGCTCTCAATTACAATTAAGTATGCAAGATTCTCGATCATAAGACATAATGAAGAGTGAAGGTACTATCTCACTAATAACAAATGAGTGAAAGAAATCAAATACCTACTTGATAAAGGTGGGATAACCCACATGATTGAAATTTCCTATCTCTCTTAATTCTTTTGTCATTATTGCTTACAAATTTTTAAATTTATATTATCTTATTGAAATAATTTATATTTGTATTCCCATTTCAAAATCATAGAATACTTAGGGCCCGTTTGGTTGAGGGGTGGAATTGGAATTGAACGGGAATTGGCATTTCCGAATTCCCAAAATGTTCAATTCCCTGTTTGGTTCCAAAATTAAAAATTGGAATAGGGTTATGCGAATTC
>MU226293.1:653494-673781 GCA_018584345.1 Thuja plicata
TGTTTCCCTACCTCTGCAAAATATTTCAGATCCTTACATAGAAACATTTTTGTAGTTAGGTGATTGTCTGGGTGTTGAGAACCATAGTTATTTCTTGAAATCTGTGCTGAATTGATTCAAGTTACAAATCATATTTGGTGTATCACCTCTATAGTTTCAGGATTCATTAGGTCATTTCTTTCCCCTTTTCCCTATATACAGCAACTTTGTGCAAGTGATATTCCAAACCTAAGAGGAACCAGCCTAGAATCCGGAGGTTCGTTCTCAACCCCATCAACGGGAACGTTTCCATGTTTCAACAGGATAGCTAGATTCCATATCAAGCTATTGGCGCAATCCTGATTGACAACAGTTAGATCATGAAATGACTTCAAGGTTCCCTTCAATTGTGGATACTCGCTCAGTGAAATAATGTGATTTGCTGGTAACCACTTAGGGGGACTTACGCTATTTATTGAATGGATATCAACGTACTTGCACTTCTAAAGATTTGGCGTCAGAATGTGTAATGAAAATATAGTTTTGCTGTTTCAACTCTTCAACTTCAACTTAAACTTAAACTTAACTTCTACTTCTAACTAGGAATGCAAGGAATCATGGATGACTTGGACTCTACCGAGTGAAATCTTATCAACGACCTCAACTTCACCAAGTGCAAGCTTCTAAGGATCTCAAATGGTTTTCATATCATCTCTACCGAGTGAAATCTTATCAACGACCTCAACCTCACCAAGTGCAAGCTTCTAAGGATCTCAAATGGTTTTCATATCAACACTTTTTGCTTAATCCAACTTGGAAGTACAAATTAAGGATCCAATGTCAATTGAACTTAAGTGCAATGACTAGCTTACCACACAAGGCTTCCTTACAATTAGCGAGGAGGCTAGTGACCTAGTTTATATTCGAGTCAAACAAGCAAACATCCGCAATTGCTTTCATCCAACTAAGCTACTTCTAACAACATGAAAAGAAATCTACTCCAAGTGAAAGATTGAAGAAACCATGCAACACTTTAAAGCAATATTAAGTAATTCACCATGATAAACCAACAATGAATTATCCATTACTTCAATAGCACCATAACAACAATTTGATCAAGTCTCTCCCTTGGCCAACCTTGGCCTTTTATAGATGTCCAATTACAACGAAGGGCCAAGATCCATTTGAAATCAAGGGCCAAGATTCATCCCTAGAAAGCCTAATTAGGGTTGCCAAATTTTCAACCAATTACACTAGGGCACCAAATCATGGGCGAACAAGAAAATTACAATGATTTCTCAACCAATGAGAAAATAGATCACTTGGCACGCTGTGATTGCTTGTGCATGTAATTTGTATTTTCTGATTGCCATGATTCGAACTTGATTGAACTTGCATCTTGATGTTTCTTGATGTCTTGACCTTGACTTGCCTTCTAATAACTTGGTGTGAATTTCCTTCCCACTTGAGATCTTTGAACTTGAGCTTGAAGCGCTCACTTCTTGGTGTGATGACATAGGATATGCACAAAGTTTTTCATTTTCTGAGTTGTTCCAAGGATGAAATTCAATTCTGCCCTTTCTCCTTCATATCTACCTTTTGCTTTGGTTGCCCTTCCTTTCTTTCGTGAATTCCTCAAGCTTGAACTTGGCACCCTATCCTTGCCAACATGCAATAGCAAAAACACGTCTTACTTCATTTGATTCAATAAAATATTGCCATTAAAACTTGAAAATTTGCTCAAGTCAATTGAGTTAAGATTGCCATGTTGTTGAGTTCAATTAACTTGATCACTTAAACCTTAGATTGTAAATTTTAGCCTTTTAATTATCTAAGTTAGAAATTGCCATGAATTGCTCATCGATTACCATTAGCATTGATTGTGAAATTGATGTTCATTTAACCCTTGCCAACTAGTTAGCTTAGCATTTGCATTTGATTGTTAACTTAGTTGAACTAGTGTGTGTTACTTAGTTTGATTTGCCATTAAAGATTGAAAGCAACAACACAAGCTAATGCTAGGAAAGCAACAAGAGACAAGGGAAGTTCACCACTTCGTTGGTGAACTTCGATCAATGGAGAACCCTCCTCAAAACCAAACTAATATCAAAATTTCAAATCCTTACAATGCTGATCATGCACAGATCTGCCCATGATGATGCAAAATATAACCCAGATCTGCATGTAAACAATGGCAAATACCTCCTCATACCCATTTCAAATCACCAAACTCTTACCTTGCAAGTTGGAAAAGAACTACTTGCAACACTGTAATTGACTTGACAATGCTAGGACACGAAATTGCCCCTTGATTGCTTCCAAAATGGTTAATTCGCTAATCCTTGAACTCTGATCTGAAACTGAAGCTTGCAACTCGGGTGCCTCCAAGGAAATTCGATCTTGCCAAGGGTTTGAGAAACGGATTGCCAACACCTTGCTTGACTTGGAAAGTTGCTTATCACAATGAATCTCTCAACTTGATGGTGAAAATCGCCATCTTTAGACTCAGATCTGCAATTAAAACATTAAAAGTCGGATGCCCTAGTGTATGATCTTCATGGAATGAGGGCTTGGAAAGATGCTTGATTCTGGGCGCTACCTCCTTCTATTGATTTTTTGCAAAAGCAACATTGGAAAATTGCCAAGGAAGAGGGCTGGAAATGCCCTAAAAGAATTCGCTCCAGTCTGAAAATGGAATTTCAGAACCTAGGGCAAGAAAATCGCTGACAAGAGAAGACTTCCTCACCACCTAAAAATCGTTCCTTGCTGGAAAATTCGGCCCTGCAAAACAAATCGGAGGAAAAAGCCCTTGTTTGTGTTTGAAATGACTTCCAAAATGCCACTTAAATACCCAACTTGGATGCCCAAAGAGTGACGACTTGCTTGGGGAGTTTAAACAATTAGGTTAAATTGCCACCTTCGGATTAAAACAAACCACAAGATCCCAGCCACCTTGGAAGTAGGGCCGACTTGGAATGGGGGGGGGGGGGCAAATTGATTAAATTCGAAATTGATATAGGGCTGGAAATTAAAATTGGAATTTTAAGCATGTAGGCCCTCAATTAGCTTCAAAATTTGCCAAGCATGGGGGGTTTAAAATTGCCTTGAGTTTAACATGTAGGCTTTAAAATAGCATCGAATTTTACCAAGCATGGGGCCCAAAAGATTGAAATTGAAATTACCACTCAGGGCCCCATGATTAATTTCTAAAATTAACACATCAAGAGGCCCCAAATTAAATCGAAATTGCCAAGCAAGAGGCTGGGAATTAATTTTGAATTTTACAAAGGCAAGAGGGCCCCAAATTAATTTTGAAATTTAATCAAAGGCTTGGGTTTAGAAAAAACGCTTAGCATGTGGATTCAAATTGGCACAAAAATCAAAATCCTTGAAGGAGCGAGGACAAGTTATAATCAACAAGTTGAAAAAAAAAATGATGTCAAGGTTGGGTTGCCAAGAATAGGTCCTGACAGAACCCCCAAGCCAAGAACCAAATTTGATGTAGTAGCCGCCTTGCCAAAATTAAAAACTTGTATCAATCACCCCGCTAGAAATAAGAAAATTTGTATGGGTTGGCCTGCCAGAAATTAAAACTTGTAAGAGGTGGCCTGCCAAAAATTAAAATTTGTAAGAACTACCACGCCAAGAATTGATTTTGCACCAAACTTTTTGTCCAAATTTCAAATACATTTTCAATTTTCAACTTTATTTCCAAATTTGCCTTGTAAGATCAAAATAATTAAATTGCCTTAGCCAAAATCGATTTTTCCAAAATTTTCACCACTCAAGTTATGTCAAATTTAATCACAAACACCATCCCCAAATTGAAATTTGGCACCAAGTTAGCCGCCCAAAATTAGAGGTGAGGTGGTCATGATGTTGAAAATTGGAAGGTGTGATAACTTCAATGCCGAAATTGGAGAAAGCGCAATAGTTTGATTGCCGAAAATGAGAGCTTGCGTGAGATTAAATCGCTGAAAATGCCAAATCAAATCGCTGAAAATTGAATTTCGACTGTTATTTTTCAGTGCAGTAAGTATCAGTGACATTTATTACCTTCTTATACTTTAAGTTATATTTGTATGAATATTTTTCAAGATGTTTGAGATAGGTTTCAACTTCATAGGAGTTAAGGTGCAGATTCTAGATTTTGGGAGTTTTTCAGATATTTCAGTACTTAGCCAAATTTCAGGGTTCAACGCGCCTTCAACAGAGCTACCTCGCACAATCTATCTTGGCTTTCTAATATCAAATTGAAGCTGGAACAAGAATTTTCTAAAGGTTTGAACTTGTTTCATCGCATATCCTTTGGTTTCAATTCCATATTCCTGAAAATTTTAGCACAACTCTCGCCCATGTTCTAGACAAACTTGACTTCCCAACAGGCCAAAATTGCCAAAACCAACTCTCAAACTTAGAGACTTCAAAAAATTGCTGCCCAAAAGACTACCTAAGACCACTATTACTGCCAAAGCAAAGAGAGGGGGTCCCCATTTGCAATGGGGCGATGGTGTGAAAACCTCACAACATGTACGCAGGTCAATCCAGAGGTCTTCAAGACGATGCACATGCACAAATCGCCTCATCTTGTCATTCAAACCTCTCCAATCCTAGAAACTCCTGGACATGAATTTCTTAAGAGTGATCTCTTGAAGCTCAAATTCCATGTTTTTGGCCTTGGGCGTTGTATCCAAGGAGTATCCTCCGATCCTAAGTGGATTACGTGTGAAAATCCCCACTCTAGGCTTGTGCAATGTTGACTGATATGACTGTACTACTATTAGTTGCCTTTCTAGCTCCATCAAAATAATCTTATTTGTAGGATAACGTGGCAAAGTGTAGGATTCATCCCAGAAGTAGGCAACTCTGAGATACGTGAAGTTAGGAAATTGCAGAAAGAGAACCATATTCACTAACTTTGTTCCAAGCCTCATCAAACACACACTTCTTAGGAAGCTCCTTATTAAATAGACACATGTAGTGCCCAAAGAAGGCATCCTGCACCTTGCGATAATGAGCTTGGCTGGGTCTCAGAGTGAGTTGCTCATAATATTCCCACACAGGGTCTAGAGATCTATCTCCCTTGGTCGAGAGACCAGAAAATGATCCAAGGGCAGCAACAATGTATACTAGGTAGGAGTTCATATAAAACGTGCAAGTACTAACCACTTCAAATAACTGCTCACACAAGATGCCACTGATTATCTCTCCCCAGAATATCTTTTGCTTGGACCTGATTATTATGGAGATAAAACTTGTACATCCAGGGCTCAAAATTACAGTATTCCTTCAGGCCTATGATTCTGCTGAGCAATGTGATGAGATCATTTATCTCTTCTTTAAATTCTGACCGGTGCATCTCCTTTGACCATCTTGTTAAATTAGGCCTCTTGTGAATCAATTAGTTATCATTGATGTACTTGATGCATAGCTTACTGTCTTCATTCCACCTTTCAAGAGCCTTTTCTTTAGATATATTCATGACCACAGGAGTAGGCAGTACTCTGAAAATTCTGTCAATGGTGTTAGGATCTAGGCTAAGGATTGTGTTCCGGTCCTGATCCCTGATAGTTCTGGAAGGATAATCAAAATTCTTGGCACATGCTATAACGAATTCCGGCTCCAGGGCAGCCACAAGAAAGGTAGCAACTAGATGGATATAACTCTGCTTGACGAGAAGCATCTAATATTTGGTTGAAGATTCAACCCTTTCGAGAAACTCTCCCATGTTCAAGTGTCCGAGCTCTGTATCCCGAATATCCTCCACATAAGATGTAACCTGAGAAGGAGAAATAGAATTTTGATACTTGTCGTACTGGTTACTTCATCTTCTTCTTCTCTTTGCCCTTTGAAGAAACCGCTTCTTTTGACATAGCAAGTTTGTGCGCGAGAGACACTGTTTCATGAAAATTCCAAAAGGTGAGTACATCCTCATGTGATGGATCCATAGAAAGCTATTTCGGTGGTGAAAAGATATAGATCTGGAAGCGCGCAAGTGGGAAATAATATTGGAAAGCTTTGGTGCAGCAAAAAGCAATTAATTTTAGGTGAAATCAGCTCTCGAAATGAAGAGAAAAACCAAAAATGGGTTTTTCTAGGAGTAGTGCATGTATGTGGACAGCGAGTTTGGAACAAGGAAAATGAAGAAAGAATGGGTATATATAAATGAGGCAAAGTATTTCACTCATAGGTGGGGTTTTTTCTATCCCACTACAAGTCAACCGATAAGCATTTAGAACCTACAAACGGGAATTTTAAGTCCCGCAGCCCTGGTAAAAGCCTGGAAGCAATATGTAATGCGCTTGAAAATGTGCTTTTAGCTTGTATTGGCATAGAGAGGAAAAGTGCGTGCAAAAACACTTGGAAAAGTGGGCTTTATGGCTTGCATTGCATGAAGGGAAAAAATTGCATTTTTGGAGTAATCCATTTTTTAGAACAGGGTTTAAAATCCCGACTGCATATACAAGAAAGATGAAGTTCTTGCATATGCAACTTGGAGAATGATTGAGACGGAAAATAGAAGGATCAACATTTAACAAAAAAAATACAAATCTAAAACGAAATGAGAGATTTGCATCAATATAAACAAACCAAAAACATATGCGCAAACTTGAAATGAAAGCCCTAGAATTTGCAAGCAAAAACTTACCTCTTCCTTGAGAAATGCAAGGAAAACAACTCTTCCAAATCTTGGAGAAAAATCTGAAAGAAATCCAAGAGATTTTTGGATGTAGGAAAAGACTTCAAAAATGGAGTTTATATAGACCAAGAATTTGATTAATTCTTCCTCCAAAATCAATGCCTTTCCATGAGTCATCAAGAGATGTATGACAAATGTCTACCATGGAAATTTGAAATGCATAAAAATAGCAACCAAAGACTTGATCAAACCTTGCAAATCGGAGCTATTTGCTGGAGTTCGAAATGGAGATGCAATTCACTCCAAAAATGATACTCTAGAGCAAAAACGTGAATGATAATGATGAATATAAGTCGACAAATGACATTTCTGCCTCTAGACGGGTTTCTTCTTGATATTGCAGGTTGAAATATGTTGGATGAGCCTTGGGAATCACCTTCGTACCCTATACGGGTTTTGAGAAGAAGATTGCAGTTTGAAAACAACTTCTCTCCAAAAGTTGTGAGCTATGCCCTAGATGGGCTTCGTAATACACAATGCAACTTTAGAACGAGTTGCAAGAAGTGACGGGTTTTTAGGGGCACCGTTCCACCGTTTACGAGCATGTAAAAGCTCATAAAATTGCCGCCCTTAGTCTATGGGAGAAGACGCGGCTTTCCATGGTTGAAAAACAAACTTTTAAAGTCTTATTTCATATGTAAAGAGGACTGCGAAAATGATGGCAGATTTTCATTACATGTTCTATGTATGCAAGTCATTACATGCTTACATACTTGTAATGACGCCTATGAGTGCTGACGGGTTTTGAAACACCCTTTAGATGTCGAGTGACGCATCAAAATGAGGCATTTGCAACATGCAAATGCAATATAAATCGCCGTCCTGACTTTTTAAGAGAAACCGCGGGCTTCAATGGTTAACTACGGGTTTTTAAAACACATTGCATATGCAAGGAAATGATCCTCTAAGTGATGGGTTTCGAAATCACATTTACATGTGATGCAAATTACTTACATTGCTCTTTAAAAACTCATTATGGGTTTTAAAACATCTTTTGCACATAAGGACATGCATTTAAAAACATGCAAAAGGTTCCAAAATCGCCACCTTTATGTGCGAAAATGGACTGTATAAGCTCGTTAGCATGTAGATGCTTTGTCTACACATGCAATGTGTTATAAGATTGCCGCTATCAGCTATTGATGGGCCGTTTGGAACATGTATTTCCTTTAAAAATCGCCACTATTCAAAGGATTTTTAAAGTGATGAATATAAAACATGTTTTATATATGCAAGACATAAAAAATGGCACCTTTGTGCTTATAAGTCAATAATGAGCTTTTTAAATCCATCTGCATATCATGTAAACACAAAGTGATGTCTTGAGTATGCAATACATATGAAAACACCACCTCTTATGTTCAAATCCAATGACATGCATATAAATGGGCTGTCATGTATTTACAAGCAATTTAAAAAAGAAAAAAATATTTAATGAGAGAATCAAAACTCATTAAAATTTAATATGTTCTTATGTGAACATATAAAAATGAAGGTTTAATTTCACTTGCATGTAAATAATATCCAAAATGCTATGCAATAATTGTTAAAAAGCCCACCTAGGCATGATTTTGATCAAGGAATCAATAATACGTAGTCAGGTCCAAAAAACCCATCTGGAGAATGCTTAATTCCTTGGTAACTTTTGATAGACAACTCCGATTGACACCTAAGATAGCTCAAAACAAGCGGAATTGAAAATGCTACAATCCTAGGGCAAAAAAAAAATTAAAAACGAAGGACACGACCAAGAAAAATCAAGAAAAGACTCGAAGGTTGCCAGAAATCAAGTGTTTGTAGGCAGAAACGAAAAACTCGTTTTGATAAGTAATACAGTGATAAGCTTGATAGAAACCTTCCCAAAACAATGTTCTGAAGACATGAAACTCAAAACAATTCAAGGATGACGAATTGCCTTCATTACGCATCATTCATAACACCTAAACTCAGAGGAAACACCTATGAATTCACGAGAAAATTGCGTAGGGTTGTCCAATTTTGTGATGTCAAAATTGGGGACAACAGACATGTTCCAAAGAAACCCTATCCTCATAGTAGATATGTTATCTAATCACCAAAAGGGTATCTAAATCTGTGTTCATCTTGTGGAGATCAGGTCTATCTCAAGAGTTATGTCCAAATTTGTCAATGAGGAGGGCTATAAGGAATTAGGCATGGTTGTGTGAAGTGCCAAGTAGTTTGAGAAATTAGAATTCTTGGGAGTCATTGTTGGTTTGAATGTACTATTCCCACCTCATTCAAGGTATCTCCAATGTTAGTTTGAAGGTTGTGAAGCATAGAAGCATTATGGGTGTTTGTAGCCTTGTAGGAGCATTGGTCCTTTTTGGTAAAGTCTTTAGTTTGTTTAGGGTGATGTTGGAGTTGTGTTATGAAACCAAACTGAATTGAGTCTATGGTCAATGAAAACCATGAAATATCAAATGTCTAACCTTGTGGAGAAGTCTTCCTTATATGTTTGTTGTGAGTCTTCAAGAAGGAATGAATCCCTTGTTGTGCAATATGGTATCAATGACTAGGTAGCCACCCCTTCTCTGAATCAATTGGTATCAAAGCCAAAAAGAACTGGGCAAGTGAAGAGGTTTTGGAGTTTTGTGTTTGTCTTTTTGCAAGTTGAAGAGAGAAACTGGATGCCAAGAGACTAGGCCAAGGGAAAAGAGAGAGAAAGGCCTAAGGTGAGGTATCGAAGACAAGAGGAAGCAAAATGAAAGAGACTTGCTTGAGAAAGGAAAATGGATTTGTGTAAGAGAGTAATGTGTGGAAGTTTGTAAAGTAAGTAGACACCAAGCAAGAAGCAAGAGAAGAGAAAAGAGATAAGTGTGAAGAAAATGAAAGATGACAAGGTAGAACTATAAAGTCTTAAGCAGGAGAAACAAAGGTTGGGTCAAGCTTTGAAAGAAATGGAGAAAAGATTTGCTCTAGAGATGCAACAATTGAGTAGTTGGCGTTTACCTGAAGAAGGTACAATGGCCCATCAAGAAGATTGTTCAGAGAAGAAGCAATCAAACAAGGACAACAACCTTAAAGGAAGAGCAAAAGCCATTAGAGGAGAAGGTAGATTTTGAACCAATCATCAGACCTCAGATAGTCATCACAACAGTACTCCTAGATGAGTTGCCTCGGAGTATACAAGACACGTGGAAGAGTAATGTAAGTATTGTGGTTGATACAACTTCTGATTTTTTGTCTCCATTGAGAAGAATCAATCCAAGCGCAGGCAGTATATTTAAATGTCTTATGCATACTAGTAAAAGTCCAAGGAAGGAGGACGTTCAGTTTACAAACCTCATGGAGAAGACAACAATACCTTAGAAAGGCAGATGGATAACAACTTATTCCATTTGACATGCCTAAGTACCTGAGCAAGAAAAGAGGAAGACCTAAAGTCAAGATGAAACAAACATTGGCCAATCTCAATGAAGTTGGACTATAGGGATTTCAAGATATCCTTCAAGAAGTTTCAAGCATCATTCTACTATTCCTACTATCTATTCAAGTGGACTTGAATTTCGTCTTCTCTAGGAGTATGGTGTAGAGGCACCTAGGCCAAATTTTGTCAATATGGGTCAATTATGTAATTTTCACTTGTGAGTCATGTTTTGGATGTAATAAGGTCTATTTAGATTATTTACAATGATCCTAAGTCACGTGGTCTCAAAAGTGGGAGTTTTTGTAAAAGTTTCAAGAAAGTTGTCAAGCAACTTTTCTTGGAAAAGTTGTCAAATTGCAAAAAGTTGGTTTATGGTTAGTTAGGATTTGAAATACGGTTGGTAACCATTGGGAAGGTTTCCGAACCATTGAAATAACGTGTCTACATCGACCAAGGGTTGACTGGATGTGGGGTGGAGAGTTTGAAGCAATAAAACTACATTTTGCCCTTGCATTTTCCAGATTTTCCTTTGTTGGAGTGAATTGTACGGCCTCTTGGTGGTTTGAAACCTATTGGGGTGGATGACATTCTCAACTAGCTTTCATTTGGTGGCGATTTCATTCATTTTCATTGTGTTTTGTTGCAAAAAGTTGGTTTTTGGTTAGTTGGGATTTGAAATACGGTTGGTAACCATTGGGAAGGTTTCCAAACCATTGAAATAACGTGTCTACGTCGACCAAGGGTCGATTGGATGTGTGGTGGAGAGTTTGAAGCAATACAACTACATTTTGCCCTTGCATTTTCCAGATTTTCCTTTGTTGGAGTGAATTGTACGACCTCTTGGTGGTTTGAAACCTATTGGGGTGGATGACATTCTCAACTAGCTTTCATTTGGTGGCAATTTCATTCATTTTCATTGTGTTTTGTGCAATCTAGAGGCAATTTACTGAAACCTATTCTGAAACCCTAGTTTCAAGGGTTTGGTGAAAGAAATGAAGTTTTGTAGGCCATTCCACTATTAGGAAATTCTATAACTCGGTGGAATGGAAGTACTTGGCATGTATTTTAAGATCATGAGGGTCGCTGGAACAAGTAGGCGGAAGCCCTACCCTAATATCCCTTATGTATTAGGCCAAATAGGCTACATAGTGTGAGGATAAATGGTGATGGAATGATCATTCTAGTTGTTGTAATTGGTAGATTCAGACCATGATAGACTTGTTAGAGGCCTTGGAGTGAACGTTTAGAGTTTGGAGGCAACCAATCACATACTTGCTTTGGAAAACTGGCCTAATTGGGCCTTGTAGCAGAGTTACCAGTCAATTATTTGGGGGTTTGGTCCAAAAAAACCCTATTTATAAATCAAATATGTTGGATAAAGCCCCAATGGGTATCTAAAAGTGGTCTTATATCTTCTAGATCAGTTCTGGTTCGAAAGTTATGGCCAAAAGACACGATTTGCTGCTCCCTTTAAGGCCTAGTTGCTGATTACCAGTCATTTTTTGATGGAAATGTTCCAAAGAAACCCTATCCTCATTTTAGATATGTTAACTAACTCCCAAAAGGGTATCTAAATCTGTGTTCATCTTGTGGAGATCAGGTCTGTCTCAAGAGTTATGCCCAGATTTGTCAATTTGTCAATTAGGAGTGCCTGTTTGTGTGAAGTGCCAAGTAGTTTGAGAAATCAGAATTTTTGGGGGTCATTGTTGGTCTGAATGTACTATTTTCACTTGATTCAAGGTGTCTCCAATGTTAGTTTGAAGGTTGTGAAGTATTGAAGCATTATGGGTGTTTGTAGACTTGTAGGAGCATCAGTCCTTTTTGGTAAAGTCTTGAGTTTGTGAAGGGTGATGTTGGAGTTGTGTTATGAAACCCAACTGAATTGAGTCTATGTTCAATGAAAGACATGAAATATCAAAGGTCTAACCTTGTGGAGAAATCTTCCTTATATGTTTGCTTTGAGTCTCAAGGAAGGAATGAATCCCTTGTTGTGAAATATGGTATCAATGACTAGTTAGCCACCCCTGCTCTGCATCACTAGTGCTGAGATTTCTACTATTACACCTCCTGCTTCTTCAGCTTCCAGTGCTTATTGATCATAGTTATTCAGATCTTGCTTTGTGGTATGAATGTTTGGACAAAGATTTCAGACTTGTTTGTGGAGTCTCATACTGCACTTTTGGAAGACACACTTTCTCTCCTCTTTGATGACAGTTTCAGCAAAACAAGTATCTCATCTTCATTGTCTTTGGTTATTGACATTCACGAGTTTCGTCGTTTTTTTGATTTGTCATCTTTCTTAGTTGAGTTTGATCATGATTATGATGTGGCTTATTCAAGGTTGGAGACTCTTACTCATTTTTTAGAGACACATATTTAGAGACTTCCTTTCTTCAGTTGGACATGGAGTGGCTTCTCCATCATCCTATGGACTTCTTCTTCCTAAGGGAAGATGTGTTGCTTGCAAGCATTGGATCATCTTTTGTTTTCAGGCATACTTATTGAGATTGGAGCTTCTTCATTATGGGCGTATATCTTGTCTCTCTTTCTCCTTCCTATGGGGGGATAATTGATTGTATCTTCATGATGGATGTAGTCCTTGGGGGTATCATTGAGTCTTCCATATATCATCCTTTCTTGTTTGTTTCTTTTCTCTTTTGGAAAGGAATTTTGTCCCACTAGGTTTTCTCCTTTCCCTTTTTGCGAGAGATTTGCATTGTACATGGGTACCTAAAATGATATTGTAGCTGGAACCCATTATAATAATGTTGCATCTTTACATAATAATCTACTCCCTTACTTTCTCTTAAGGGGAGCTGTTGATGTGAATAAGGTTTTGGACCTAGGAAAGGTATTGTACCTAGTTTTTTCACTAGTTCCTAGTAGGGGACGTATTTTCATGTGTGAATATTTGTTGTGGATGGATTGATGGTTGGTCGTAGCTACATTTAAGGTCTTATTTGAGGAAATTATATCATTTAGTTTATTAGTATAACTAGTTGATTATCAATGATTTATTGTTGGATTGCATGATAATTTATTGACTCTTAGCTTGATGGTTAGTGGGATTAATTCTTAGAGTAGTTTGTTCTTTGTTGGTCTGTATTTACAATGGTAAATATTAGTTGTTGCTGAAAGACAAGTTTGAGCATGCCTTCTTATGTATGCTCTTGCTTGGGAAATTGTCAATTTCCATCTCTTACATGTTACACATCAAAGCTGAACCATGGTGGCTCTAGCATCTATTCATCACCATCGTTTTTTAAGAGATTTGTTATTGGGAAAGTTGTTCTTAAGGGTGTATGTTACATGTTGACATTTTTGCAAGAGGGGATACTAGTTCATATTGTTAGACGGTCATACCTTTCCTTATTGAAGTGGTTTGTGATGCTAGTGTGTATCGATATGTTTTGATAAAATGTCATCTTGCACTTGTTAGGGGTATGCTAATCCGATATGTTGTTAGCTTGTGGCATCCTTGGTGAGTATGCAAAGTCAATATGTGAACCCTAGGTAGGTTAAAGGGGGATGTTAGATTGCCTAATCATTGGGTATGCTCCCTATATTGTTTTTGTGAGTGAAAATCGTTAGGGTTAATAATTCAATGTTAAAATTTCTGCATTAGCTGAATAAAAGCTTCTAGGATATGAATTTATTGCTATGTAAGGCAATTAAAGTTTTAGGAAGTGAAATTATTCAGGTACTTTGTGCCCTATTATATGTGTATGTATAGTGTACAAAGGTGTAATACAGAATGTTCATATTAAGATAATCTTATAGTTTTACACAGATTTAAGCATCGTCGTCCACTTCTTTTACATAATGGACCAAAGACTATACTAGGAGTTGCTAAAAGAAATTTGTTATCCTTGTCTGAGATGATTGTTTGTGGCAATCCTAAGTGTACCCATACAGTTTGAAGTAGATTTTTGTAGTGTCTTTTGTAGGGAAGCCCTTTGGCGATGGTTCCAAGATGATCATTTGAAAATCTATCAGTCACCTTGTAGACACACTAATTGCCATGTTTGGTAGTGAGTGGTCCGAATAAGAAGTTTTTGGAAATTGATTGTGATTGGCTCTCAAGGTTTGTTTGGTATTTGTAGTGGATCCATGCATTCCTTGGTTCTTGTTTGCAGGATTGGTAATGTTACATTTTGATTCAGTACATAATGAGGTGAACTTGGCTGCATCATATTAAATACGTGGCCAAAGGAAAGAACCTTTTTGGTTTTGCTATGGTTTTCTCCACACCAAGGTCCTGCACCACTGAACTAGTGTGCCTCCCAAATCTTGTTTTGGTGCTCATTTGGTGCTATGCACGGACATCCTAGATGACACAGAATTTCTCCTAGCAAATAATAGTTATATTGCAAAGTTAGCATTGTCTCCATATAACTAGGTCAACTCAAGCATTTAATAAAACAGTTAATGCTACCATTCTTGTGCTTGACTTTAATCAGAGATTGTTGTGGATATTTCAATGGCTTATTGGGGGGATTGTTATGCAACATTCTTTTTTCGTAGAGTGTGGAAGTGTTTGCAATCATGTAGATCGTTGCTTCCTTGCTCAAAATGTGATGTTACCATTGTTAATATGCTTGGACAATAATACAGAGCTGTCTGCCATATGTTGGATACCTTTGATTATCATAGAATGTCTCAATTTTCAATAAAATAGGCAATAAAATACCCATGTTGAGTAAGGATGGTATCAAGCCCATATTTTGAGGGATCAATCTTTCACATTGTTGTTGTAGATCTTACAAAGTAAGAGTTGGAATTGAGCAGGGTTGATGATTTACTTTGATAGCATTTTGTTGTACTATTGCCCTTTGGCACCTCCTTCAACTATTTGATTCAAGGACGATGCAATGTGGGTGAAATCCAATACAAATCTGCACTAGACATTAGGAAGAGTTAGGTAGTTATGAAGCTCCACGAGAGACATTAAGGAATTACCAACCAAATTGAACATTTTGGATACACTTGTACTATATTTCCTCAACGATATAGTCCAAATGGTGAATGCTGCTCATGCTTGGCAAAAATTCCCTAGTTTGGAATACAATTTTTTATGACACAATGTTTTTGTTGAATATGCTTAAGTTTCTTCTCTCAAGCTGTGCTTTAAATGAGTATTTCACTGAAGAATATGATCACAAATAACTGTGAAGGGCCATGAAGTTTTGTAAGGGCCCTGCTGGCTCTAACCAATCTCTGCTGTTGAAAATTCTGTTTGTTTCCTGAATTTTGTATTGTTTTTGGAGTTTTGGAGATATATACATTTTTTTGAAATATATGATTTTTTTGGTTTTTCCAATATTCAAAATAAATACAGCTAAGCAGAAGTATTCAGAGAATTCCACACTTGAAAACTCTATTTGAGAGCTTCAAGAACTCAAACTATATACAGACATTTATTGACAGCTAATACTACTTAAGAAAAACCTGGAAAATGTATGATGCTGATCGATTCTCCAATAGAAACCCAATGATATCGATTCACCCTCTCCATTAATGCTGATGCTGGGAATAGATAGAATTCTGAACTGTAGCCACGTTAATACTTCTATATGGTGGCCTTCAAGATTTACAACTTCAGCCCAATTTGCAGATTGATGGAATCCCTACGTCAATCTCCTTCCAAGAACAATTCCCTTGTCTTTTAGGCAGCCAAAGAAACATTCACGCGGGTGTATATATGCAGACCTGCGAACTAATTAAATCGTTGTGTTGTCTCACCTTCAACACTCAGGGAAACCCTTGAATTCTCATCGAACCTCCATGTCTAACCACAATGCATTTGAATTAGATTATTGTTGGCACCAATTGCAGGGTCTTTCACCTGTTCTCAATGCCGCTAATCACCACAGAATTTCCAATCCTTGGTGCGAACTCCACAACCCTCTATGCCTATTCTCAGCTCAATAACAAACAAGATTACAAATGCTCAAGAAGATGGTTTTCAAATGCCTTCATGAAAACAATATATCTTTCCCCAATCCATCGATTTCATGGCTTCAAGTTCACTCTTCACATGAAATCACTTAATTTTAAGCAAGGTCTTTCAAATATTGAAATACCATAAAATAATACCATCCTCTTCTAAAGTTGGTGCCAAGTAATAAAAGGTCATTAATGAAGCATTAAAATTGACTCCAATAGATAACAAGCCAACTAGGTGAAATATAAGCTTTCCAACTTTATAATTTTATAATTAATTAAGATGAACTTAATTAATTATTAGCAATCCATTACAACCCAGTGAACAAACCCCCAAGTCACACTGGATGCTCAACCTATCATACCACACAACCATCTTGCGACAGATAGTAACTGCCCAAAAATAGACTTACTATAAATAGTAAGTTCTCCAAAAACAAGCAATTGACGATGACAATAGTGGGACCACCAAAAAGAGATAACACTGCAAGGTGCCATGTACTCAACAGAGACCCTCTAGCCATCAGATTAGCTTACGAAGGTCGGTGATAGGCTAATCCTGACTGCAATCCAAGGTGAGCTAAAATGGGGACATTACAGGTTTTGTTTATTATCCATATTAATTGTAATGCCCTCTTTCGGGATCACTTTATACTTTGCCCTAAATTCATAAATCCACAATGAAATAGGAGCTAACATGTAGTTAGAGACGTAATTCATACTCGAATAAGATGAAATAAGTTGTATAAATATCGGAAGCTGATTTCTCATATCAGGTTGATCTCTTAGATCAATCTCCTTTATCAAATGGAATTCTTCTGCTCAGTTTGCTCTCAAAATCTGAATAATTCTCTTTTATTGTTGCTCCTCCTTTTTTGCTTGGAATGAAATCTCCTTTATACTCTATTGGTGAAAGGGTCACCACCTTTCATTAGAATTGAGTCTCCGCTTTTGATTGTTGCCTTTGAGAATAATATATTATTCTCCAAATTGCTCTCCCTTGGATGTCCTCAAATGAAACACTCTCCTCTTTATATCTTTCAATGTGGGAGAGAGTTATACCTCTTCATCATGGCTGCCAACCCTTCATCATTTATGCCATTTGAAAGAGTCACAACCTTCCACAATTGCCACCCTTTGGATGAGTTACAACCCTTCTTCATTTATGTCATTTGAAAGAGTCACAACCCTTCATAGTTGTCCCTTTTTGAAAGAGTCGCAAACTTTCACAATTACCACCTTTTCAAAGAGCTGCAACTTCTCTTAACTTTTGCCTTTTGAAGGAGTTACTTATTTTCTTCTCATTTCTTTTTTCTCTTCTATTAATTCTTCCTTTCTTCACACCTAACCTTCTCTCTTCCTTCCTCTCCCCTCCTTTCAAATGAAGTTCTCTTCTCCCTTTTTATATCTCATGTTTGAGGGAGACACAACTTTTCAATTCATGCATTTTGAACCCTCCATTAACTTAACTAAAATTAATTATTTTATATTTTTATTTTAAAATTTATTTTTATTCTTTTATATTTTAATTTTATTTTTATTATTAAATTATTAATTATTAAATTTTATTTCAAAAAAGAGAGATCACATGAATGTCTTGGGCACATTGGTCAAATCAATAGCTAGGATTGAATTAGAAAGAATTTAACAAAAAGAAAGAACCATAGTTTGCAGACTTGGACTCAACAAAAATCGATAACTTAGAAAGTACGAATATTTTAAATTTTTAAAAGAAACAATTTGTTTTGCAAAATTTAATTACAAAATGTGTTAAATTAAAATTGGACATCTTGAAAGAGAAAATTTATGGTTTAATAGCAAGAATGTGTGAAAAACACATTTTGACTAGTGGTTTCCCCGCAGAGGCATTTTCACTTGCATTTTTTCTACGTTTGTAAAAACTCATGAGAGATTTTCTTCTTTTCTTTTTTTGTGAGAGATTTGCATTGTGCATGGGTACCCAACATGTTTTTTAGTCAAGACCCATCATAATAATCTTGCATCTTTGCATAATAATATACTCCCTAAGTTGCACTTAAGGGGGGCTGTTGGTGTGAATAAAGTTTTGGACCTAGTAAAGGTCTTGTACCTAGTGTTTTTGCTAGTTCCTAGTAGGGCTTATTCTCACATGTGAAGATTGATTGCGGATGGGATGATGGTTGGTTGTAGCAAAATTTAAGCTCTTATTTGAGGAAATTATATCATTAAAGCTCTCATGTTAGGTAAAAACTCGTGAGGTAAACTTGTAAAAACTCACCCAGCAAAAAAACAAGAGTATTTGATAACTCGGAGAGTACTCGCGGAGTTCGTTAACTATGGAAAGAACAATAGTAATGCGAAGTCTCTAAGATGAAATGTAGAGTTGTGATCCTCACTAAGACATTTTATCATCAGGAAATGCATTATTATGACCACCAAAAAGCTGATGCCACACTTGAGTTGCTGATTTCATTAATGATAAGTTGGAAATGCTTGAGGGCAGTTCCAAAATGGCGAGCTTGCTGAGTGCTTAAATGTAAAGTCTGGGGCCAAAAAAATAATGCAAATCTAATTCTTAACCTTCCACAAACACTTTTTTGTTGAATATCAACGTGATCTGGCCCTATTATTCAATCAGATCTGAGACAATTAAGATTTAAATTACTATTAATACATCAGCCATTTCATTACACTTTGATCAACAATGGCAACATAAAACCCTATCAGGCCATATTATTCAATCAGATCTTAGACAACTAAGATTTAAAGTACTATTAATACATCAATCATTTCATTATACAATATTGATCGACAATGGCAACATAAAATCCTATGTTCTTGTTATAATAAACAATAAATATAGATGTAATTCCTGCTCTCTTTCCTATGGCTATTACAATAATGACTGTATTACATTCAAATGATTCTGCAACAGCATGCAATTCATACCAATGGAAACAAAAACCCAAATTAAAACAATGCGGCTGGAGTTTGTGTCCAGTGATGCTCAAATGCAAACTCTATATGAGATCACCCTTCCAAATCGCTAGGGTTTTTGTCCAAGGATTCCCATGGTCGAACAAAAGTTCGAAACAGATTCTGAAAGGAATTTGGATGAGTGTAGATGATGATCCTGGATGAAAATATTTGCTCTTTTATTTCCTCTACAAATAGAACAGGTTATTAAGTTTTAGGATAGCTGCAAATGTAATAGCACTCTATGTTGTATGTGTTTTCCAAATGCAGCAATCTCTCTTTCATTTATATTGAGAGAGGCTAGGAGAGACATGTCCCTTCATGGGAAATGTCTATTCATTATTATGAGATTAATATAATGACAATTGATTATGTAGCTACATATACACACACACACACATGTAATATCTCTGAATCATTATTATATTAATTTCTCCTAATACCATTTTAGATATATCTATATATATTATATCTCACATAATATATATATATATATATATATTTATATATATATATATATATATATATATATATATATATTCAATAGTCTTAGGATTTATCTGACAAAAGCTACAAAACATCAACACTCCCTCTTAGCTAGGGAAGATAAAATCCATCAAAATGCAATTAAAAAAAAATCCATTACTTTTAAGAGAGAAGAAATGACCTCATCGTGATATCAAGAGATATGGTCTGACCAAGAATATCAAGTCTCATGATATTCACCATAACTCAAAAAAATATTTTAGATATCACCGCAATATGATATCAGAGATATGGTCTGACCAAGAATATCAAGTCTCATGATATTCACCATAACTCAGAAAGTATTTTAGATATCACCTCAATGTGATATCAGAGATATGGTCTGATCAAGAATATCAAGTCTCATGATATTCACCATAACTCAAAAATGTCCTATATGTAATGTGCAAATGTACCCGTACCATAGGAACATTTATCATCTATCATGATCTGTTTCAGCCATCATACGATGTCTATCACAATAGAAGGTCATGGTCTGTTTAAGGAACTTAATCCACCATGCAAGATATCATCTATCATGATCTGTTTCAGCCATGATAAGATGTCTATCACAATAGAAGGCCATGGTCTGTTTAAGGAACTTAATCCACCATACAAGATATCATCTATCATGATCTGTTTCAGCCATCATAAGATGTCTATCACAATAGAAGATTTCCATCATTTGATATCTTGAGTATTGGCCTATCAGAATGTCAACACATGACATTCACCAAATACTCTGAGTATTGGCCTTTCAGAACATGAACATATGATATTCACCAAGTACTCAATAA
>MU226293.1:673831-687842 GCA_018584345.1 Thuja plicata
TATCTATACAAACAACTCATAGACCATCAATTTAATGACATCTAACACTTAGTTGTTGATTTAATCCATCATGATCTGTTTCAACATTATAAATAATGTATATCATGATTTAAGTTATTGTAAGATCGTCTCCTTCCAATAACTTTTGCAAATACAAGTGATAATCATTTGGAAGTCGTCACTTCCTTATGATGTACACATGGGGTAGGTCCATTAAAAACATGGAGTCACACACATGACATCCACCACATGTCAGCGCAGAGGGTGGAAACAAGGGATTTTACCTCGAACATCTCTCACAGAGAAGAACTCATTGAACATATATCAATCTGTTGATCTTTTCATCCAAGATTGCTTAAGATAAACTTGTCAGACTCCCTCTCAATCTGATATCAATCTTTTGAGCTCCTCGTCCGAAGTTACCTTAGAAGAGTCAGACTCCCTCTGAATCTGATATCAATCTTCTTTTTCCTACAAAAGCATCCCCGAAAAAGATCAAGGCAAATAGCTCTTATAGTATGTATAGAAATACACGTAAGAGAGACTATAATGAGTAGATAAATGTAATATTCAAAGATAATAGATACTCATCTGCACATCAACATCCTCAACACAAGTTGCTTCAATGAAGGTCCATATACATCAAATCAGAAAATGCCTTCTCAGGTTATTTGAGATACATCTCCCCTTTGAATTATCTCCCCACTAAGGATGGTTCAAATGGGAATGGAACATTGGTTATTATTCCCCCCCACAATGTACAATTCCCACTCTTATATCATTGAACAATTCTCATGTCTTCTTGTGAAATGACTTGATTGCTCCAAGAGAGGTGACACTCTATAATTAATGCTTTCGTTATAGAAATAGATACCCTTCCTTGAATACATTCTTCTTTGTTAATGCTTGACCATGATCATAACAATTTAATATATCTCTTTAATGAAAGCCACTTTCAGGAATTTCACATAGATCCGTACACATTCCGTCATAACTTTTGAACCCCACACTTTCTCTCCAATCGCTCCCATGAGATTCTGCAACATTTGTTTTTCACCATCATATCCAAAATTCAGCAAAATCCAATGGTGGAGTTGTGAGATATGGTCGCTGTACTTAGACTGTATTTTCTGAGACAGTCACACATTCACCATCAACAAACTACTCTCTTACATTTGCAGTCTGGCTCTGATACCATGTTAAGTTTTATGATAGCTGCAAATGTAATAGCACTCTATGTTTGTGTTTTCCAAATGCAGCAATCTCTCTTTCATTTATATTGAGAATGAGGCTAGGAGAGATATGTCCCTTCACGGGACATGTCTATTCATTATTATGAGATTAATATAATGACAATTGCTTATGTAACTACATACACACACACACACACACATGTAATATCTCTGAATCATTATTATATTAATTTCTCCTAATACTATTTTAGATATATATCTATATATATTATATCTTGCATATATATATATATTCAATAGTCTCAGGATTTATCTGACAGAAGCTACAAAACATCAACACAGGTCAGCCACCATGTACTTGTCTTTTTCAAATTTGAACAGTGATCATGGGTGGGAAAGATTTCTTTTTGAAAGTGGTAACACCAAATACAAACTACTGGAAACAATATGATACGTATTGGGAAGTGAGGAGGGGAACAGAAACATCTGAAGAAATAATGGGGATTGGTAATGGGGATTGCTCATATCACAAACTCAAACTATAGGACAAAGCATCAGGGTTGAGCAATAGGCATGTTAGTAAAGAGAGTCTGGAAGTCTGGCAAGAAGGGAAGAGTGGAGTTGGAAGAAAAAAACATACTTAGGAAGGGGAAACTCAAACACAAATGATGGAAAGAGGGAAGAGACACAAGTACAGACCTATTATGTACAAACTTAGATTGACTGGAAATGGGTCATTACATGAAATCCTTTGTTATTGCTTAGATTTATTATATTTTGAAATGGAAACAAGTAGCGAAGTGTTGGCTGGCTCAAAGTCTCAACATTGGTCTAGATTTACTAATTTCGGTCTTTTAAATGGCTTAACATATCTTGGCTGCCCCAACTTATACTTCACCATATTCCAAAATGTTGCAAAATGAGATCCAGACCTAGATTTCAGATCCCTAGAATTACTAATTTTGGCCATCTATTCAATTTCTGTATCTTGGTTGTCACGACTTTAATTGTCTATTCCCAAATTCTTCACCATTTTCTCGTATAATGCAAAGATAGATTCAGATTTGGATTTCAGATCCCCAAATTAATCTAGGACAATAATCTGTCAGATATCTTACCCTCCAATTGTTAGGCTAATCTGCAACAGATATGTAATAAATTTCTGAAGCATTTGCAAAATATGATTGTTATGTGCTTGTACTGCTATTCTATCCTGGCCATTGTTGCATACTGCTTTGTCTTCTGATTTGGCAATATGCATTGGTTTTTCAATTTTTTGTCATCCTTAAACAGGTAGTGATATTTCTCTTTGTTGTTGTCCAAAGTTGTTTGGGTTTTGAGAACTTGCTCTGCTGTTGTATTGCACTTAACATTAGAGATTCACTTTGTTTCTTGTAATAATATGTGAGGAACCATGATTTTGTTTGTGCAAATCTCAAAGATGGCAAATGTTCCTGTACCATATGCCATTTTTAAATAAATGAAAATGTTTTATTCTGACATCAATGTGATTTCATTTTTACTGAAGGTTGACAAAGATTACCACCCGGGGAGGAGGAGGACTGGCAGTAATTACGTAGAAGGCATGGTAGGAAAAATATTAATTATGTGTAGTCTGGTTTTAATGAAATTCCGAGTACATCTGTTGCATTCTTTAATTTAATGGTGGACTCAATTTAGGGCCTTAGGCAAATGATAATCTGAATTGTGGAAAATTTGCACACAATTTTATTGAGATGTTTCTGACATTGCTTTCTTGGGACTGTTTGGTTTTCTTTGTCTGCTTTGTTGCTGATACAGTATGAGCTTCCATTTGTATATCCAGGCCAGGTATTTTTTTAAGTCTTAGTGAATGCAATAGTTTTTTGATCTACATTGCGCTTCTTTTATTGATGTAGTTTGAGGGATTCCAAAGCTTATTAATGCTTTGGTAGCATGAACAGACAAAAAGAAATAGAAATTTCTCGAGATTGTTTAGGTTTTCTGCGTTCTGAAAATCAAGAAATTATTTGTTAGTTGCATCATTTGAACCCTTTCAAATGGCAATTAAGCCTTGATAATATTTGACATGGTAGTTTTTACTGTGAATATCTTCTTTTTACAGATTTATGAAGGGCGTGTGACAACTGTGCACTTGTATCAGGGAGCGTTTGTTTTCATTGGTTGTGTGCATGACGGGTAATCTATATTTTTGATTGTTATAATAAACCGGCAGATTCTTTGTACACAATGGCCTCTTTTGTTTGAAAGGTCGATTTGCAATGGGTGACTTTCTTGTTTTTATAAGCAATTAAAATGGAAGATAACACGTGACAGAAAACAATCAATACTTTGTGTCAATGATACCTAGTTTGTATGTGCAAAGGTAGATGAAACCAAGAAGCATTTGATCTGTAATTAGTATATATAATTTGTGACTAATTCATCTACACAATCATTTGTCTTTCAAACAAACAACTTTGTTCATTTTCTTGCTGTCCTACCTAGTTTGTATGTGCAAAGGTAGATGAAACCAAGAAGCATTTGATCTGTAATTAGTATATATAATTTGTGACTAATAAATCTACACAATCATTTGTCTTTCAAACAAACAACTTTGTTCATTTTCTTGCAGTCCCCTTATATTTTGCTTAAGAAAACAATTTATATGTGCTTAGAAAAGTTGTTAAATGTTGCAATTAATTTTAGATAGTCCTATGAATGAATTGAAACAACAAGAACTGAAACATATAAGAAAGGAAAACAATAAATGAGATTACCTCAGAGAAACTCAACATGGGAGAATCTCTGAAAGAGTAAAGTGTACCTTCTCTTGCTGCAATCTTCATATGAGTTTACAACCTTATTGTCCTTCTCAGGCCTGTGAGGATACCAATCAAGAGCAACTGTATAGTAACACTCATAATAGAACATTTACACAATGAACTAATCTACCACATTCAACTCTCTTAAAGTCATGAAGCTTATAAAACCCAACACGGGTGTATATACACAGTACACACAAAACTCAGAAAATGAATCCAATAGACAGTTTAGACAATCTAAGACTTTGAAAGGATGAACTACAACTGCTCGCAATCTTTTGGACCTGAAGTGAATTTTGTACAGGACTTTTCAACCCTTGTCAGACATGTCTGATTGGTTCAACTACAACCAAACTTGTCAGATATCCTTGTCCGTACAACTGCTGCTGACCCCTGGGTGTCTGTTCACAGATATCCTTTTCATGTTACTTCTGCAACTCCATTATTTACTGAATTTTACTATCTTCCATGATCTGATTGGTTCAAGATGATGTTGTTCTGATTAGAAAAAGAAATAGTCTGGACATGAATGAAATAGACTGGAGAATCTAAGACTGTTTGAAATATGCTTCAGAATTGACAAGAATGAGTATAGCCAGCTCTGTTGTACTATATAGAACTCAAATTGTCCTGGTATGGAAGGAAGAGCACTCATATATTATTGCCAAGACTATGTGATGTGTGATGTTAGGAAGACCTGAAGCTAAGTTCCATCTTATACATACTTTTACTTGCAACTGAGGTTACAAAATTTGTCTCTTGTGAAAACACGAAACAGAACAGCTTGTACAGCAGAACTGTTCTTCAATTGTAAGGGAAATCTCTTTGAGATCCAACTAAACCTAAAACTAACCCTAGACTAGAACTAAAGACAAAATTTACAATTATGCACACCATACAAGATATGTGGAGTTTTGCCCGAATGGAAATCAGTAAATGACTATGTTTTCGCCTCTGATGATGTCCTGAACTGTTAATTGTCAAGCTCTGCAGTGAGAATTTTAAATATTAAGGAGAAAAAATCGTGAAACACAAACAAACAAACACAATTGTATGTTGACAAAAGAAGAGATTAGTATTCCATAACAAACAAGAATTTGAATGGAAACTGAAAAACAACACATAATTTGACAACATGATCTGAATAAGTAAACAACTTACATTTTAGAATAGACAAATGTTGCCAATATACTGTTTGACTCGATATAATCTACTTTTGATTGACCATAGATAAATTACAATCATGATTCATAAGAACAGAAGAACTTCAAGTGAATGACAATCTCTGTAGCATAAGCCCAACTCGTAAATAACATTAAGAGTTTATGTGCTCAAAGCACTTATTTATATAAGCTTGCAAACGATAGATTTTAGGTACTTAAGGAATCACAATAAAATATCCCAAAATATATTGCTTTAATGCTTTCTTATCCTAATCTACTAAAATTGAAACGATCCAATGCAGTCACTAAAACAAATCAACCAAACAGAATATCATTGTCCAAAGGCATAGAAATCCAAGGACGTTCCATATGTATTAATTAGTTTGTAATGTTGCTTGTCAAGAAGATTAATAATAATAAGACTATCGCTGTCTAAAAAACTGGTTACTACTTAGACTATCACCGTCTAAAAAACTGGTTAATACTTAAGAGTCTAAGACTATCGCTGTCTTAAAAACTGGTTAATACTTAGACTATCGCTGTCCAAGGAGGAGGAAATCAGTCGGATCAAGGATTAAGTAATCCATCAGTAATGTTGTTAAGGAAGAGGTCTGATTAGGGGAAGGTACATGATTAATTAAGTTGTTTTCAAGAAACATAACCTATTGAGAGATACAACTCCTCACATCATGTCCATAGGATGGATACAAAAGAGGAATCGTGGCTCACCAAGAAGACATTGAAGAATTGTGAATTTGATATTTAAAACTCAGATCGGGAGTTCTCTTTAGAGCTCACGATCAGTCAGGTAAGGGTGGCATATGATCCACCTATTACAAGATAAGGCGTCAATAAACCACTGCATAAGGATTTATTCAGAAACAGTGATCAGATAAAGGCATTGTCTTTTACATATTCAAACACATGCTCATCAGGATACTATTCAGGAACAGCAAATTAATATTCTTGTCACACTTCTAAATCAATTCAAATTTTTTTTAACATTATCAATCAAGTTCTTCTATCAATATATAAGTTGTTCAATAATTAAGTCTATTGTTAATGAATTCAAGTTTGAATAACAGATATCTATAACCATACAATTTGATATAATCTTTTAAAAGTTATTGGTTTGTTGCAAATTTGAACACATTAATCATTTAGATTGAGGGAAAAGCTTATGTTGTTCTACAAGTGGTATCAGAGCAAGTGAACTTGCCATCCTGTGAAGGTTTGTGAGTGAGAGAGAGATAAGGTATTACTACAAGGGATTAAGGACAAGTTGGCAGCCTGCTCGACCCCCTGAAGGTAAGACAACTTCCAAAATCTTGGGTATCCATCAAGGATCTTCCCCAAATAACAGTACAAACAGCCCCGAATCCTTATGAAGGAGCAGTGAACAAGGAGAGACAAACATGGGGGAAAGTTGAGATCTCAATGAATGTTCTCAATGAATGTTTGGATCAACTCATGGCGGAGCAACATACCACTCAACAACAAATGACATAATTAACATGTTGACTCAAATCATGCTATATACTACTAACAATCATAATAACTGTGGTGGCAATAATGGGGTCAATGATGGAAATGAAGACCACTCAATCAACAATAGAAATCCAAATAGACGTATTCCTACAACATGCTCTAGACCAGTGATACCTACTTTCCCACCAAGAGTGGAACATCAAGAAGGCAATGAACCTACATTGGTAGAGTTACAAGATCAGTTTTGCCAAGATTGGATAGATGGAAGGTTGCAAATAGAGATGTCCCTCAAAGACTACATGGATCTAAGAACGAGGCACTTGCCCAAGAAGGGTAATAAAGACCATTACTTTGATCTAAATAGAAAGATTGGTAAGCTTAGTTTTCCATACTTTGATGGTTTGGGGAAGATTACGACATATGCTTGGGTTCAAAAAGTGGATACATACTTCTGACTTAATCCAATGCCGAACGAAGAAGTAATCAATTATGCTGCCCTACATCTTGACGAGGTGGCTCATGAATGTTGGCACCATGGCATGATCACCTTGGGCTATGCACAAATTACCTCATATGTGTTGTTCATAGAGAAACTAATAGATAGATTTGGCAACAAGGATCTCTAATGTCATTTCAAGGAATTGGCACAATCAAAGCAATGGGGAACAATTGATGAAAATGTTGGAAACTTACAAAGACTTTTTGTGTTGGTCACTGATATTTACGAAAGGAGGCTGGTTGATCTATTTATGGATGGCTTAATGGACCCTCTAAGGGGTTGGGTCAAAGATCTCAACCCTAACACACTTCAAGAAGTCGTTATGAAGGCTAGAGATACGGACTCAAGTGTGTCAAAGAACAAAGTACCATCAAAGGGACCATAATTTGAAAAGGACATAGCAAAACAGCCTTTCCAAAAGGAATTGCCAAAAAGGAACAAAACCAATGAAGAAAGTAGATAAGAACTAAGGAGGAAGAAACTTTGTTTTACATGCAAAGAACCTTGGGAACTAGGGCATAGATGTCTAGGCAAAGGGAAGGTTCATTATATCAAGGTTGTGTTTGATAGTGATGAAGAAGACAAATCTAATCAAGAAAGTGAACAAGATAAAATAGACTAAGAACTATTATTGGAAAAGAAACCTCCACATAACGATAAGAAGAGTGGTGTAATTGCCACTACTATTGGAACTCCAACAATCAACTCTTTTAAGGTTCGTGGTGTATTTCAAGGACAAAAAACAACGGTCCTAATTGATAGCAGAGCTACTCATAACTTTATTGATTCAGCCTTGGTTGCCAAAAAAGGCCTTCAAACAGTTGAGCATGAAGGGTTTAGAGTGTTGGTGGCAGATGGCTATCAAATATTTGTCTTGCTCCACAAAGGTGCCAAAATTGAACATTACAATTGGTGACTATACAGTCACCAATTATTTTTATATTGTGGAGTTGGGTGATACAAATGCTATACTTGGCATCCAATGATTGTTTCCATTGGTAAGTATTCACAAAGATTTCAAGAATAGAAATTAAATTCAAAATAGATGATAGGAAAGTGGTATTTAGGGGACTATTTGATGGGGCTCCTCAAGTTGTATCAACCAAGAAGATGGAACACATATTCAGGCATTGAGATATTGCTTGGGTTGCATAATGCCTTGTTTCCGCCAAATCAATGAGCAACAAGCCTAAGTATTGTCATGTGACTTACAAACCATCTTGGATAAGCATAGTCTAGTTTTTGGAGACATACCACTGGAAGGCCACCGAATAGAGGATTTGAACACACCATTGAGTTAGAAGGTGCGAAACCAATCATCACCACATTGTATAGACACCCCAAGAAATTTAAGGATGAGATTGAGAAATCTATCAAAGAATTACTAGAAATGGGAAATTTAAGACCTAGGTCAAGTCCATTTGCATCTTCCATAATGTTGGTAAAGAAAAAGGAAGGAACACTTCGAATGTACGTTGACTACCTAGCCTTAAACAAAAAGACATTCAAAAATAGGTACCCAATACCCAGTATTGATGAAGTAGTGGATGAATTGCATGGTGCGGTTTATTTCTCAAAGATAGATCTAAGGTCGGGCTACCACCAAATAAGAGTTTAGGAGCAAGACATCCACAAGACCGCTTTTTGATGTCATTTTGGCCATTATGAGTTTTTGGTTATGCCTTTCAGTTTGATCAATGCAACAACTACATTTCAATCTTATATGAATCACATATTTTATAAGCAGCTAAGGAAATTCTTACTTGTATTCTTCGACGACATTCTTATATAGAGAAAGACATGGGAAAATCATTTAAAGCATTTGGATGAAGTTTTAGGAATAATAGAACCGCAATCATTATATGCGAAAGCATCTAAATGCGAGTTTGGTATGACCAAAATTCTATACTTGGGCTATATTATTAGTGAAAAGGGGCTCAAGTGCACCAAGAGAAGATTCAAGCCATCATAGATTGGCCCCCACCAAATACCCTCACAAAATTACATGGTTTCTATGGGTTGTGGAGCTATTATAGGTTTGTTAAAATTTTTCCCCAACTTGGGGCTCCCTTAACAAGCCTAACCAAGAAAGGAGGATTTTTAGGGAGACTGGATGAGGCGTCAATAAAAGCTCCAAGTTAGGCTTGTAACTCTCTTGAGTGACAATATAACTAATCAATAAAACTAGATTGACATATTATAATTACTTATCATTGTAGAAATAGCTCAAGTATCAAATAGTTTTGGGTGCTAATTTCAAAGAAGAATTTCAATATAATTGTATCCTCTCTGTATTTATCTCTCATTTATTTAGAGGTTTGGATTTTCTATTGTTGTTTTTCCCCCAACCAACTCAACCAACTCAAAATAAATATTCTAAAGTTCTCCCCTTGTGAGTAAAGTTAACTTATCCAAGTCTCTCCTTCAATATCTCAAACATCTCCTTAGCTAGGGACTTCATCAAAATATTTGCAACCTGTGAATTTGAGGGAACATACTCTACTGCCACCTCTTCAATTTGATTTTTTTTTTCTTGAGGAAGCAATACAAGATTTCTATATGGTTAGAGTGATTGTGAAACACTAGATTCTTAGAGAGCTAAGTGCAACTTTGATTGTCATAGCACACAATAGTGGGCTCCAACATCTGTTTGGTTACTTCTGCTATCAACTTGTGAAACCAACAACTAGTAGAAGAGGTTGCCATGTTCTCTGCTTGCCCTGAACTCAATGTCAGTGCTGCTGCTTAATGTTAAACTGGGATATTATACCTAACCCCAAGATAAAACAAAATCTTGAAGTGCTCTTCCTAGACTGGCCTCAGTTGCACATTCTAAATCAGTGAAGCCCTACAACACAACTCTCCATCTCATGTGCTCTGTGTAGATAGAGGCCTATGATCCATCATTTGGCTCTTATTTAGAGTCTCTACTGTGCACTTCCCTTGACCAAGGAAGATCCACATATAACTTGCCACACTTGAAGACCTTGAAAAATAGTGCATAAGGTCCGTGTTATCAAATTTGGAAGCCAATACCTCTTTGCACTATGCAATGGAATTTTCTCATTGCTACTTGTAATGACTAGGCCATCCACATAGAAGGTCAAAATTAGCATATTTGTTGTAGGAAATAAAGTCATTTTGTATTAAGACTTATTTATGTATTGTCGGGAGGGTAGTTAGGAGTGAGGAGGTGCGTTCGTTGGTTTTCCCAACCAACCGGCTACTATATATTTGTGTTTGGTTTATTGTATGGGTTGTTGGTTTTTGGTAATAATAAAGAGAATAAACACTTCCTCGCCAATCTGGTATTCTGGTATGGTACTTTGTATCTTTCATTGATATTGGTAATTGGTTAGATGGTATCTGTGAATGCTTAATGTATTGTTCTGTATATTTGGTACTATTAATCATTCTACATTTTGGTGCCGCTGCCTAAGTTCGGACCTGGAGGTCTTAGTGCAGAGGAAGGAATACCAAGGTATGATCAAGACACGTGGGGGTAGCCTGAATAGTGCGGTATGTGGGAAGGGAAGCCGAGAGAGTGGTTCCAGATTACCACGGTACAGACTGATTTTGGTACCAACCAGCGTGGAGGATCTACATTGCGGAGTTCCTCGGCTCCTGGCTAGACAATTGGTCCACTTGAGAAATTCATGCCCTGCTTCCGAACAAATACCCCAAACGCAGAACCGAAGAAGAAACTGAAGAAGAAGCCGGAGTGCGGATTCTTGGCCAACAACAACAGGAAGCAAGACGTCGCCGCTTGCGAGAGTTGGGGAACCAATCTCTAAGCGAAAGGCACCTTGACGAAAACTTGATCCAAAATACCATAGAAGGAATTGCCAACTTGGCCATTTTAGACACGGTGAAGGGAGGAGAGAATCCTGAAACACCTGCCCGAAGAGAGTACCGAGAGACACCTCAGTCCACCCAGACACAAGAGCCACAAGAAGAAGAAGAGAGTACGAGTACGGGAGGAGGAGGAAGTGTCCCACCAGGAGGTACCCCACCAGGAGGAAGTGTTCCACAAGGAGGAAGTGTTCCACAAGGAGGAAGTGTCCCACCAGGAGGAGGTATCCCACCAGGAGGAGGTGTCCCACCAGGAGGAGGTATCCCACTAGGAGGAAGCGTCCCACCAGGAGGAAGCATCCAACAGGGAGGAAGTGTCATTCCAGCAGGAGGGAGAAGAATGGCAGTCGTCAAACAGAAACTTCCAAGATTTACTGGAGAAGGATCTGATGACCCGGCCCGACACTGTAAAACGTGTATCACTATATGGCAGGCCAATGGAGAAAATGACACGGATGAATGGTTAAAAGCTTTTCCTGCCACCCTAAGGGGGATTGCTATTGATTGTTACACAGATCTCGAGGCTGCTCAGAAAACCACATAGAAAGACCTCCGTACTGCTTTCGAGGAGGAATTCAGACTCCTACGGGATGACGATGAGATAGTCACAGAAATCTGCAATACTAGACAAAGCAAAAACAAGTCAGTTAGGGGCTATACCAGGAAATTAAAGGAACTCATAGGGAAGTTGGATAATAAACCTGCTGACGGATTGAAAAAATGATGGTTCATTGAAGGGTTAACCCCGTCTCTAAAGCGAAAGATGAAGATAGTACCACCATCATCCTTTGGAGAAGCATGCACCCGAGCAATGGACATCGAAAGTGAAAACAAAACCTCTAAGGTGAAGAAGCATGGAAGCGGAAGTGAGAGCTTAAACGAGAGCGGAGATGAGTCCAAAACCATCCAGGCTTTGAGAAAAGACATGATGAGATTGATGAAGGAAGTTACCGGAAGCAAAGAGGAAAAAAAAGAAGGAAGGGAACTTTGGTGTACGGATTGTGAGAAGGAAGGACACACTAAAAGTACCTGCCCACGCAAAGCTTTCTGTGATATCTGTCGAGTGCTGGGACACACAATCAAAGATTGCCCCTACAATCTGAAGGCACGGAGTGCTCAAGTATTTTTTACTCAAGGAGAACAATCCACACCACCGGCTACCCCTCCACGGAACACAAACACGATTACAGAGGCCTCACCAGGACGTTACCAAAGCAATAGACGGGGGAGCAATAATAATAGCAATAATAACAGTACTAATAATACACCTCGAAGAGCTATACAGTACGATTCAAAAGGAAGGCCTATGATCCAATGCAGACGATGTAATGAGTGGGGACACTTTGCCCGAGATTGTCAGAGCGGAGGAGGACAGAACGGAGGGATGTTATGTAAATGGTGTGGACCAGGAAATCATGAGGATGCCAATTGCCCGAGACAAAAGGGGGTGAACAGGCTCGACATTGCAGAGCCAGAGAAGGAAGTATTCACCATAACGCGATTATAGTCCAAACAACTTACTTACCCGGACATGGCCACGGAAAAAGAAAGGCTTCAAGAAGCAAGAAAGGAGATTAAAAATACTATGGCGGAGGAAGGTAGAGAAGGAAGAGGGAGCCCTGCTAAATCCTCAAACAACAGACCAGTACCTAGCATCATGAAACAAGTACTGGAAACCACTATTCCAGTAAGAATTATGGATTTATTAGAAACATTACCTCAGCTACGGGTAGCAATGGCCCAGGGAATAAGCAGCCCAGAAGAAATCCTCAAAGAAGAGAAAGAAGAAAAACCAGCAGGTACGACCGACGATATATTCAAAATAGGGACAGGGAGAACACCTGCAGTAGTGGAAATGGAGATAATGGGGTGCAAACTCTCCAATACTATTGTGGACAGAGGATCTGCTATGAATGTCTTATCGGAGGAGACTTGGAAGGCACTAAGGAAGCCTACCCTCTGGCCGCCCACATTCCAATTGGTAGGAGTGGATCAACACGGAATCAAACCAATAGGAACCCTAATGGGGCAGAAGGTAAGGATTGGTACACAACACTTTCTCCTTGACTTTGTAGTAATTACTCTAGAGAAGAAGGGCTATGATGCATTGTTAGGGAGAGGGTGGCTGGTGGCAGCCAAGGCTACCCATAATTGGAAAAAAATTACCTTATCCGTAGAGGTGGAAGGGAGAAAGTACACAATTGATCTGAGGAATCAATGTGTAAGCCAGGATCTAGCATTTGATTCTGAAGAAGAGGACAAAGGAGTTGAACCTGATGAAGAGGGTGTACTCCGACTAGGGGAATGCTCAGGGGACGAGACCAATTCTTTCAGTGGCCTATTTCACTGGCAGATGGGTGACTGTGAGGTATTCCAGCCAGAGTGTAATATGTTGCAAATCCAAGAAACAGAGGAGAGCTACCCCGAGGAGTATAAGGAATACAAAGAAGGTACAACAACCATCAACAACAAACCTGCCCACACATTTGGGGAGCAGATAGAATACAAGGAGGCTAAACTGCAAACAATAAACTTGGGCGAGGAGGATGAACCCAAGGAAATCTTCATAGGGGATGACTGGGATCCAGCATTGAAGGAAGCGGCATTGAGAATCTTCCTTGAGTACAAGGATGTATTTGCCTGGACATATAAGGACCTAAAAGGAGTACCACCAGAAGTATGTGTCCATCGGATACCATTGATACCAGGGGCAAGACCTGTGCGCAAGCGACCATATAGAATGAATAAGAACTATGCTGCTAAGGTTCAGGGGGAAATTACAAAAATGCTGGAGGCGGGCATCATATTCAAGGTACAGACTAGTGATTGGGTGTCTCCTATTGTTATATCACTAAAGAAGGACGGGATACAAATTCGGATATGCATGGACTTCAGGTGCTTGAACACGGTAACCATAAAAGATCCCTTTCCGATCCCTTTTACTGATAGTATTCTAGAAGAAGTAGCAGGCCATGAAATATACTCCTTCATGGACGGGTTTTCAGGCTATAA
>MU226293.1:698211-736880 GCA_018584345.1 Thuja plicata
GTATATCATGATTTAAGTTATTGTAAGGTCGTCACCTTCCAATAACTTCTGCAAATACAAGTGATAATCATTTGGAAGTTGTCACTTCCTTATGATGTACACAGGAGGTAGGCCCATTAAAATCATATAGTCACACATATGGACTTTCGAACTCCCTCTGAATATCAATCATCTGATCTCCTCATCAATGATGCTTTTGGTGGAGCATCAGACTCCATTTGAATCGGACGTCAATTCCCCTTTTCCTGCAAGAGCATCCTCAGAAAAGATCAAGGCAAATAGATTTTATAGTACATATAGAAATACAAATAAGAGAGATACTACAATGAGTAGATAAATGTAATATTCAAGGATAATAAATACTTATCTGCACATCAACATCCTTGACACAAGTTGTTTCAGTGAAGGTCCATATACATCAAATCATAAAACACCTTCTCAGATTATTTGAGAGACATCTCCCCTTTGAATTATCTCCCCACTAAGAATGGTTCAATTGAAAATGTAAAATTGGTTATTATTCTCCCCCCACAATGTACAATTCTCACTCTTATATCGTTGAACAATTCTCATGTCTTCTTATGAAATGACTTGATTTCTCCAAGAGAGGTGACACTCTATAATTGATGCTTTCTTTCTAGAAAGAGACACCCTTCCATGAATTCATGCTTCTTTGTTAATGCTTGACCACGATCATAACAAATTAATATATCTCTTTAATGAAAGTCACTTTTAGGAATTTCACATAGACCTGTACACATTCCGTCATAACTTTGAACCCCACACTTTCTTTCCAATTGCTTCGGTGAGATTCTCTGAAATTAGTTTTTCACTAACATATCCGAAATTTAGCAAAATCCAACGGTGGATTATTGAGTTATGGTCCTTTTACTGAGACTGTATTTTCTGAGACAGTCACACATTCACCATCAACAAACTACTCTCTTACATTTGCAGTCTGGCTCTCATACCATGTTAAGTTTTTAGGATAGCTGCAAATGTAATAGCACTCTATGTGTATGTGTTTTTCAAATGCAACAATCTCTCTTTCATTTATATTGGGAATGAGGCTAGGAGAGACATGTCCCTTCATGAGACATGTCTATTCATTATTTATAAGAAAGGACATGCCTCTTCCTATTAATTATAATTTTATCAATCTTATAATGTTTCATCAATCAATTATTAATTAAGAATAATATAACATATATAATATATTATTATTAATCAACATATATTATATGTATTCTAATGATCATACGACTGAAGTTACAAACATTAACAAATTCTATATATTAAATCTCATATTTTTATAATTCTATATATCAAGTAGGGCCTGAATATTAAACTTAACTTAATTGGCAGTGTTTATCAATTTTTATTTATGTTATTTGAATTTCTATTAAAATAAAATTATTACCTCGACAGACCTTGTTATAAGACAAAATTGTATACTTAAAATCTTACTACTATTGCGGTATAGAAATTTTATGAACTAAATAGCTTGTCGATACATGATCCGCTATGTTATTACAGATTTATTCATAGAATACAGGCAGGTTAGACAACACTTAGCCGGTAACCATTTTTCAGTTTCAGTCTAAAATTACCTCCTCAAATGGCCTTTTGATATCAGATATTTTCTTCACCCTCTGCACTATTATTTTTAGTTTTTGTCTAAAATAACATCCTCAAACAGCCTTTGATATCAGATAATTTTTTCTTCTGCATCATTCTCTCATTTCCCTTTTTTATTTTTTTCCATTTGTAAGATCAGGCAGAAATCCCTGTGAAGTTGTAAGTCTTGCAACAACCTCTTCAAATGCCAAATGCCATGGCCCAATAACTGCAAAATCAGAGAGGGTAAACAACACCGGAAGATTAACAGATTATACAGATATGAGGGTAAAAAGATTACTAACAGTGAAGATTCAGAATGCCAGAAGCAGGGGAGGAAAGCTCATTTCGTCCACATATCAAGAGTAATCGGTAATTTGTTTTCCTTTTTGACTTTTTTTTCCTCCCGATTTTTTCCTTTTAAAAGAGGATTTACGAAGTTTTCTATTTGAGGCCAAGGCATTGAAGAGTTTTTTGTAGATTGCATGGGCTTTTCCTCATTTGAAACAATGGTTCTCAAAACATTGGCTAAAACAAAATGTGATTCATTGTTTAGTTGCACAGGCTGGAGTTGCACTTTTCCAAATCCATTTTTGTTCAGTTGAGATTGTTTAAATCAAACTTTAGGCAATAATTTATTTAAATCAAACTTTAGGCAATAATTTAGTTATTCCCAATTTATTCATAAACTCATCATTTGGACTCCAAACTGAAATTTGACTGATGCCACCAGTCCACGTATAATATTTGAATGCTGCAGACGAACTGATGGTCTCTCCTAAAAAATAAGGATCCTCCCTAAAAAATAGGAACCACAACCAAAGTCTCTAGAATAATCCTGGAGGTCCCCTAATGCATTCCAATCAACTCCCAGTTAACCCCTAAAAAGTAGGAATCACTCCTAAAATTTAGGAGAGCGTTCCAAATTGTCCAATTCGGTTTATAAAGCGTTTGCGTAGCTCCACAAACCTCTAGATGGGCTCCCCATCTATACTGCTGACCTACGAGAACTCGGATAATAGGCCAACCTAGTCCGACGCTAAGTTGTCTAAGGAAGGGACATTACATAGATGGTAAATAATCTAAACAAAATTTCTGGTTATAGACTGATATGAGAACAGCCACTTTCCATCCTTGGCTAGAATGCTAGCCTACCCATCCACGAGTTTCATTGAAATGATCCCCATCCAATCATTGAAGTAAACCGTCTTAGGAAAAGTATTATTGTCCAATGGCATGGAACCAAAGGAAGCTTCATAGTAGTTAGATTAGTATTGCCACAGAACAAGAAGGAAGAAGAAGGAAGTGATAATAGATTATTGCAGTGGTGCCAAATGTTCGCCTCCTTGGGTAAACTTAGTTATCTACAGAAGTGATTGCACAAAACATGATAGAGATAAAGCAAAGGACAATTGTTCTATTCATTCATCCGCAATGGTTACAATAGTATAGCTTTGTTCATAACATCATATCTTACCCGAAGGTAGTACAAGAATATAGAGGAGCGAAGGGACGCGGCGGTTGGTAACCGTGCGCCAACTCCCTAGCCTCCGGTCACTAACTAATTACCAACGACCATCATTAATTACATTATTCCTGACAACACACGCAAGGAGAAGACTAATATGAGCTGAAGTTAGTTAACTAAACTAATGATATCGTTCGTTACATGGAAGATGTGTGAGTTGGTATTTATTGATTCATTGTTTGCAAGAGTCGTGATTGTTGAGATACAACTTCTCACATCATGCCTCCTCATTACATATTAAGGGAGAATCATTCTCTCATCCAAGGGCAATCAGAATTGGTTTTATATATTTTACTTCAGATTTAGAATCGCTCAAGAAAGTCATCAAGCAGCCAAGTGAAAGGTGGTATTTATCTACCCATTTTCAAGGTTATAGATGCATGAATAAAGAAACCAGTAATCAGGGACAGAATTGATCATTTGCATACTTATAAGACCTATATTCAGGAAAAGCAATCAGACCATTATTGAAACTCAGTGACAGTCAACAGAAATAGGGAGCATCTGTATTCTTATTAATAGACCCATTTCTACTTAAAACACAGAGACATACAGGTTGAGAATGGGAAGGGCTATCAGACATTACTTGTGAAATATCCCAGGTGCACATTAACAAGAAAAAATATGCAAAGGAACAATAAGCTCGGTATGAAACAACTATTATATTCAGAAAATCAGTTTGAGTACAATTGAGAGCAAATGAAGCAACTTGGTCTATAAATGATGATCTGCGTTGCGAAGTGCGGAAGAACAGTGATAATTGGATTGAAGGGAGCCTGAAGTATGTGTCCAATCCACTGATTGTTGCCGATGGAATATGAAATTGTCCTTTCGAGCTCAATGATCAGTGTATTACTGAAGTAAACAATGTTGTGACTATGTCTGCCGCTGCAATATATATGTCACTGCCCAGTATAATGTAGACCACAGTCGCAGCAGATGAAATATGTAAGTGGCAGCCAAGTATGTGGTATGCAAATGCCAACAGATATTGCAGCCAAATCAGATGTAGATCTGATCGCCAATTGTCATGATGTTGTGGCACACACAAATATATCCCTTATCGCCAAGGATCAAGTATATCTATATCTATATATATATATATATCAGATTGCTGATGAATACATAATTTGTAGCCCACGCTCAAATGCAGGTCCAATCATAATTGCTGTCTCAAAACAACATCAAGTGGATATATTGCAGGAATGTAGATAGACCGCAGCTCATATGATACAATAACCACTGGAAGTTTTGAATGCTGCTCAAACACTATGAAATGCTGATGAATTATGCCAAAATGTTCAATGTCTATTAATCCAATTTGGTCTCTCTCAAGAAACTTCTCCAAATTGGGATTGATAGTAGACTAGGGAGGATATTTCACCTCTAAAACTATAATCTCCCAATCGAATTCCAATCTTGGAATTACAAATAACAAACAAGATGAATGATGATCAATGATGTTAGAGTTCTCCAAGTAGCTGATATAAGTATGAGGTTACGCACCTCCTCAAAATGCAAGTCAGCCAAGAATTCAAACGAAGGGTGGCCCAAAGATGCCACCAAGAAGAACCACCCACAAATTGAACCCCCTAGCGATGCAAGCTAATGGGCCACAAGGATCAAATGGACCATCTTAGATGGGTTGCTAATAGAACCCAATAGGAGGGGACATTACAATCTCGCCTTTTTGGAATTGCTTGCCTACAAGCAATTTCATATCAGAGTGCTCCAAAATCTGCCCACTTTCCCATGTAGCACCCTCCACTGGCAAGTCCTTCCATTTGACAATGTATGGGTCCTTAGCCTTCTCGCTTTAAAGTCTGTGATCTCATCTGGCTCCTATGCAAGCTTGCCAGTGGTGGAAGCTCAAACGGTGACTGGCTTCCCCGTGCCTTTTTAAGGCAAGAGACATGAACCACATTATGTATTTTATTGCTCTCAGGAAGGTCCAATTCGTACACTTAATCAATCTGCCTAATCACTCTATAAGGACCATAGCAACGTGGTTTTAGCTTTTCTGCACTGCTTCTCTTAACGAAGATTGCTTGTAGGGCTACAAGCAAAGATAAACTAAATCTCTTGGCTTGAAACTACACTCAATCCAATGTCGATCCTCATATATCCTCTGCTGATTCTAGTCCTACTATAAATTATCCTTGAGGGATCTAAGGATATCTTTACTCTCTTGCAACCGATCCTTCGCTTTGGGTGCCCTACTATCTGCGAATGCAAATCCACAAATGAAGTGGCCATATAGCCATAAAGTGCTTGGTGTTGTAGAAATAATCCCCTAGATGTAGCCAATGGATCCATGCCTTTTGCTACGTCACCTCATAGTTCCGTAGGTAGCCTTCTACCCACTTATTCACGATCTTGGTTTGTCCATTAGTCTGAGGGTGATTATTGGTACTTAGGGTTATCTTGGTGCTTGCCAACTTTAAAAGGTCCATCCAAAAAGAAGCGAGGAATCTACTACGTTTTTCACTAACAATACTCTTCGGAAGCCCTTGCAACTTGAAAATCTCTCAAAAGAACAACTCCGCAACCTGCACCACTCTTAACTCTGTGAAGATGGCTAAGAAGTGAGCATACTTGGTCAAACAATCAACCACCATGTAAATGCAATTCTTGTCCTGTATTTTGGGAAGTCATGTGAAAACTCCATTGAGATACTCTCCCACTTCTGATTCGCAATAGGGAGGTGCTATAGAAAATCTTGTTGGAAAGGTATGCTTTGATTTGTTCTACTGGCAGGTAGCACGCTCTATGACGAACCATAACACATCATTATTGAGGTCCTTCCATGAGAACCTCTCACAAATACGTTTATATGTCTTGAAGTATCTAGGGTGCCCCGCCGATTGTGACTCATGTACCGCCCTCAAAATTGTTAATTTTATAACTATTTCAGAATCTAAAATATTTAAATTATATCTTTTATTTAATTTAAATATATATCGCTAATTGTATTTATAAATAAATACAATTATGGGCTTAGCGATTTAACTTAAAGGGCCGGGCCCTTCCTAACGTCTAAGGATAGACGTTTCATATATTGGCGCCAAGAAATAATTGATTTATGTGCTGAGATCTGGGTCGACTATTGAGAAGACTCCTATATATAAAGAGACACTTTCGGTAAATTACAATCATCGATTGTTCTTAAAAGGACTCTGCCTGAAACAACAAATTATTCAGATTGCGAATTCAAGTTGATCCGTTGGCATACTAATTGATTCTGAGCTGCAATCTACATATATTGCGATCTACATAGACTGTGGGTTGATCTACATATACAGCACTCTGCTAATTGATCTACAACGACTTACACAGGCTGCCATTTGATCTGAACATACAATGACTTATCACCATATCAACTGTGTTTAATGGTCGACTTGACTCTCATCTCAAGACTACGATTCCTTGATGTCTCTTCATCAGTCATATGATCAAAGGAGAAACTATTAGTTGAGGGTGTGAAGCATCATCGAAAATTTTAAGCTGTAATTTTCGAGTTTAATTCATATCTTTTCATTGCTGGGTTTTTCACCTTCACAAGGAAGGTTTTCCCATGGTACATGGCATTGTCTTTTGTCTCAGTTCCGTGCATTTAATTGTTGAATTAACCCTGCTTATTAATTCTGAGATCTGTTAAATTCATAGCATTAGGTCTGATAATTAAAATTAACATGGTATTAGAGCCAAGTTCTTGCTGATCATTATCAGATCTAACCAATTATTCTTTAGATCTTCTTGTCCTTGTTGTTTTCGTCATGGTGACAAGTATTAAGGTAGAGGACAGATTGGAAGGTGCTGTTAACTTCTCTTCATGGAAGGTTCGTGTGTTACTTTCTCTAGAGGAGAACGAAGTACTTGAATTTGTTAAAGGACTAGCACTCATCGACCCTACAGATGCGGATGAGTTAAAAGAATACAAAAAGAAGGCTCTGAAGGGCAAGAAAGTCCTGATTGATTCGGTCAAAGATCACCTTGTTGCAGTCCTCTCCAAGCTATCTACAGCTCGTGACATGTTCAACCAGCTTGAGGGAATGTATGAGATCAACAATCTTAGCAAGGCTCTTACCTTAAGAAGACAACTTCTTCAAATCAAGATGGACAAGGGAGAACCAGTGATGGCTTTCCTCATGAGAATTGCTGAATTGAGAGACCAGATTCAGTCCATGGAAGGAGAAGTGCAGGACAAATATTTGGTCATGCTTGCTCTAAACGGTCTACCTTCATCTTGGGAACCCTTCATTCAAGGTTTGAGTGGTAGAGGTGATTTTCCTTCTTTTGATCGTCTTAGAGCTGATTGTATTCAAGAAGAATCTCGTTTAGATGCTAGAGGTTTTAAAAGTTCTTCTTCTTTAGATAACCAAGTTCTTGTAGCTCAATCCTTTAAGAAAGGTGGAAATTGGAAGAAAAAGAATTTCAGAAGAAATGACAATTTCAGGGCTCAAGAAAACAATGATCCAAGGAAGAAGCCTAGAGATCTATCTCACATTTGATGTTTCAGATGCGACAAGTTTGGCCACTATGCCAAAGAATGCAAGGCTCAACTAAGTCACCAAGAAGGCAACATCAATGAAGTTGATAATAAGGAAAACAAGGAAGACTTTCTTTTCATTTCTGCTTTATCTAGTAATGTTCCCACTAACAATGACACTTGGTTGATTGATAGTGGTGCTTCCAGGCATATAACAGGATATAGGAACCAACTTATAGATTTGATTGAAGAGTCTAGCCTTCATGTGATTATAGGCGATGATGCTCAATATTTCGTGAGAGGTCTTGGTAACTCTACCCTTAACTTGGATCCTGGTATTTCATTACAGTTGACTAATATATTATTTGTTTCTGGTATTAAAAGGAATTTGATTTCCATTTCTGCTTTAGAGGATAAGGGTTATCAAATTGCATTTTTTGAGGGTAAAGTTTTAGCTTGGCCTAAGAAGTCTAACATAAAATCTGCTAGATTTATTGGTAGAAGGTTTGAAAGCCTCTACAAGCTTTCAGCTCGTCCTTTCTAGGCTATTATTAGTTCTGTAGCTGAGTCTAGTGATTTGTGGCATCAGAGACTTGGTCATCTTCATTACCGTGCTCTTCCTACCCTTGGAAAAATGGTAAAAGGTATGCCTAAACTTAACCATGTTCATGATGATGTATGCAAGGGTTGTGCCATAGGTAAGAATATTAAAAGTTCCTTTCAGAAAAGTGAATCTAGATCTAAGGAAAAGCTTGCACTTGTACATTCTGATTTATGTGGTCCTATGTTTGCTGCTTCATCTGGTGGTTGCTTATACTATGTTACATTTATAGATGATTTCTCTAGGAAGACTTGGATTTATTTTTTAAGGACTAAAGAAATTGATGAAGTCTTAGCTAGGTTTAAAGAGTTTAAATCCTTAGTTGAAAATCTTTCTAGTACACGTATTAAGATTCTTAGATCTGACAATGGAGGTGAGTACACCTCTGGTATCTTTCATGACTATTGTGTAGAAGCAGAGATCAAGAGGGAGTGTTGTGACCCCTACAATCTGCAGTAAAATGGTATTGCTAAAAGGAAGAATAGGACCATCATTGAATCAGCCAAAGCCATGCTTCATGATCAAGATCTAAAGTTGTTCCTTTGTGCTGAAGCTGCTAGGACTGCTGTCTACATCCTGAACAGGTGTCCTCATAGCATTTTGAAAGACATGACTTCGGAAGAAGCATTCACTGGGGTAAAACCTGACATCAGTCATTTGAGGATCTTTGGAAGTCCCATCTACATTCACGTTCCTAAGGAGAAAAGAACCAAATTAGAGGCATCTGGTAAGAAAGGTATACTTATTGGTTACTGTTACTAAATTTCTACACATGCTGAAATTTAGCCTAAATAGTAACATTGCATAAGAATTCACAAGCTGCTTATTTCTCATACATTTTCATTTAGCTCATATCTATTGCCAATCTTTTTTCTGAGCAAAGATGAAGAAGAATAATGTTCATTGTATAAATCATCAACTGCTATATTTTCATTTACAACTGGTTAAATGAATTGAAATACTGAAAGTAAAAGACCTAACACAAGCCGTGAGTATAACTGCTACCTTTCATATATATTTAGAACATGTAAAAATAAGACATATGAGAAGGTAGGGTTAGAGGTAACTAGTCATTGCCTTTTCAGCTTTTGACTGGTTAAATGATCCTTGATGTCGCTCCTGGTCCAGCTCCCGATCTGCTAAGTTCTTGAGTAGGTTTCCTATCTTTTGCATGAGAAAAACAGGGGTTAGATCCCGAGGAATCTAAACAATGACTGAATACCTATAACTAATTACCCCCACATATATACTATCTTTCCCTATTCTGAATCTATATCAAAGATAGTGAAGATATTTTTCAGTGCTGGAGTGAGGAAAAAAGAAAAGTCTATTGCTAATGTGTTTGTGCAAGTGTGCAGGAAGATAACTATTATAATGTGTATGTGCCCCTAACCAAGGCTCCCTTTGGGTATGAGCCCGACATGCGCATTAGAATGGTTATCTTACAGTTTCAAGATAAAGCAGAAATATATTCTATTAAAGGGACGTGTTTATTCATAACATTGAAACCTTTTACAATAAAGCATGTTACAGTATGATTAAAATCAGCATGAGATATTAAAGGGACGGTTTTGATACTTGAAACCTTTTATTTCATATTACCAGACGATGCTGTAACAATTGATATTTTTCAGCCAGGTATCTTCATGATATATTCAGGTTCCATACTTATGCTGCAAAAATTTCAATGAAGCTGATTTGCATCAACAAGTTTCATTGAAATGTTTGCAGCAGAAAGTTAAAACCACAGAGAAGATGCAAATTGTAGTGGTTGAAATTTCCAGTCTCAACACATTTATTCAGATGCAGAAGTTCAAGGCATTTTCAGTATAGCTACAGCATAAAGAACTCTATTATCCAGGATAGGAAATGTGGAAGGCACACAGGACATTCAACTAGAGCTCATGGTCAACAAGAGAGTAATTCTGGGAAGCAATCAAATACTGAAAATGTGAATGTTTTCTGAATCTCGTGACTTATATGAGTCTATTTCATCAACAGATTACAATGGAAGAAGACGAAGAAGACATTTTAAGCCAATATCTACTGCCAGTAGTAGCTCAGTTCCAGATAGCATAGCTCCTGAATTGGGACCTTCAGCTAGCGTTGAAGTAAATCAAGGGTTAAATGTGTCATTCACAAAATGACACAGCTACACAACAAATGCAGGTTAATGGAGAAGCAACATATAAATAATAGCAAGCATTTCTGGCAGATGGAGCCACATCTTGTAAGGAGAGAAGGGTGCAAAAGAAAAATAACAGACATTGAAGGAAACAAAGGTCTATCCATAGTGTCCATAAAAAAAAACACAGTTTTCTTTCAAATGGAGCACGTTTTTAAGAAAAAAAACGTTTAAAGAAAAGTCCACCAGCAAACCCTTTTAAAATTTCATGGCTGGAGTAAAGTTTTTCAGCAGATGAAGTTGCAACTTTTCAGATTCAAAGGGAAAAGACAGATTTTCGAAGAGATGCAAGAAAGAGCCAAATATTTTCTTTAATGAAAGCCAACGATATCAACAAGCGTTTCTTCTAAAAGCAATGGTAGTCTCAGCCAAAGGAAATGTTGCTCAGAATGAAACCACGATTTCTTCTTGAAAAGCCAACATTTTATAAAGAAAAAACGAATGCATGTATATGGTAAACGTTCTGTTCATAGCAAAGTGGTGGTATGAGAACAACAGCATGGAGTCATTTTGCTGTAGAACCAAGCATTCAAAACAAAAGATTATCAAAAGTACAAACACTTAATAGTATTCTTACCACCACGTTTTGCAGTTAAAGAGGCCATGTTTTGCAGTCAAAGACGCCACATCTTCAGCAAAGACGACAAACTACAGTTCTTTCATGGCGAGAACAACAACAGAATCCCGGTTTTCTTTCAAACAAGCATAGGGTTTCAAAACCCTATTCAAGCGTGGCTCCCCATTTCTCTCCAAAATGTCAAATGCAAATGACAAAGCGTAAATGCTTTGTTTTACTTTAGGGTTGAGTTTTTATTCAACACTTTGTATCATTTTTGACATCCGGTGGATATCTCGGTTATGTATTTGTAATTTCATAACAAAGTTAACTCACCTGATTAAATTTACATTTAAATAATATAGTAATATATTATTTAAATTAAATAATATATTATTATATTATTTAAATGGTTATTAAATGAGTTAATTTTATTATTTTTTGCAATATTGTAATTAAATAATAATTAATTGATGTTTTATGAATCAATTAATTATTGTTTAAAGCTTGCAAATTTGGAGATAAAGTCTTTGGGTTCATTTTCGGATTTGGAGAGATAAGGGTTTAAAAAGTCAAATTATGTTTCATAGGAGGAATAGGTGTCAGTTTAAACTTGTTGATTATGGAGAAGTTTTAGGGGGTCGGGTTGAACACTTCAAAGAGATTTTTAAGGTCATTTATTGGCAGTTTGAGGCTTTTGGGGGCAGTTTTGGTGAGTCACCAAGGTTGTTAATGACTTGGTTGGACTTTTTCAGTCTTCTAGTGCTTTTGGAGGGAGTTTCAGGTTCTATTTTTCAGGCTTTATTGTTGCATCCGACCCAAGGGTTTGGGTACTTAGTGTTTTGAGCTCTCTTTTTTTGGGGGCAGTTCTGATTATGCAGATAAAGTTTTGTGACATATTTTTGTCCTTGGCAGTTTTATGTAGAAGTTTGTAACTCACTTTTGAAGATCAAATACAAGTAACAATGTTGAGTTTATGTTATCTGAATTTCTTTTGGAGCCTTCTTTTCTTTCTGCATTTCTGTGTGCATTTTCAGGTGATTTGATAAAGATAACTAGTGAGTTTTCTATCATTCCATGTTATTTTTTCTCACCTAAACACCTAGTTGCAGAAAAGTATGTTTGCTTGCAGGTTGTAGTTTATGTCTTAGGGTGTGAAACTGATAAGTGAGGCATTTGTTTTCCTCCTTGGTTTGGTTCATAATTCAGACTTTATTACAAAGTAATTATGCAAGCCTATACAGAAAGGATGTGTTTTGTATTCATTCAGATAGTGTAAAGCCCTTCTTCAGTTATTTGTAGTTGCATTTTCGTATCATTTTGGTGTATCACCTGGTTCACAATAGTTTAAATTTCAATCTTAGGTTCATTTCAAGTAATCTCTTTCCCTTTTCCTTATCAAAGTTTCGTTAAGTTTTTAGGAGCTATAGTGATCATCAAATAGGAACCTGCCTAGAATTCGGAGATTCATTCCAGTTATAGGAAAAACCCACTACCTAGGAATGATTCCATGTTGACCAAGATTTCAAGCTGTAAACTATAAGCTTGAGGGTGCAAATTTCGGGTCTTAACAATTACAGTGAAAATTCCAAAGCATTTAGAATCTATATTCCAGGGCAAAAGAATGTTGAGGTAAGTAGAGATGTTATTTTTGAATAAAATATTGCTTTAAGTAAGTCTAAAAGATCATTGATTGAAGATAAAAATTTTACTAGCGAAAATCATGAGATGAATATTGATAACAATGTTGAGTTTTGGAGGGAGTCTACAGATATGCCTGAACCACCTAGTCATGATGAACCTTTAGGATCTACAGAAGGTCCTAGCAACACTTCTAGGGGTAAGTAGAGGCCATTTTGGATGTAGAAAACCATTCAAGAAGCCGAATAGTTTGCCGCTCCTCCGGGTACTTTTCAAGAGAGTAGGAGACCTCATACATTCTCCAACTATGTGGCTTTGATGTGCAATCTTACCGAGATTGAGCCAACCAATGCAAAGGATGCAATGGGATAGCATGAATGGAAGAATGCCATGGATGAAAAGTATGAGTCCATCATCAAGAACGACGTATGGGAGATTGTGCCCCATCCTAAAGGTAAGTCTGTTGTATCGTCCAAATGGTTATTTAAAGTTAAACACTCTGCTGATGGTAGTATTGAAAAATTTAAAGCTAGATTTGTTGCTTGTGGTTTTTCTCAAAAGGAAGGAATAGATTATGAAGAAACGTTTGCTCTTGTAGCTAGATATACTTCTATTAGATCTATAATAGCCATTGCTGCAGCTAAGGGTTGGAAGTTGCATCAAATGGATGTCAAGACTGCCTTTCTCAATGGTGTTATTGAGGAAGAAGTCTACATTGAGCAACCTGAAGGTTATGAGATACACAACAGGGAAACACATGTGTGCAGGTTAAAGAAAGCTCTCTATGGTTTGAAACAAGCTCCTCGTGCATGGTATGAAAGAATTGATAAGTATTTGGTAGGATTAGGATTTTGTAAGAATAATGCTGATCCTAACATTTACTTTAAAGTTCTTAATGATGAGATGTTGATTTTGGTATTATATGTTGATGAGTTATTTCTAACTGGGAAAGAAGATCTTATCATTAGATGTAGGAGTTAGCTTCTGAGTTTGAAATGAAAGATCTAGGACTTATGCATTATTTTCTTAGCTTAGAAGTTTGGCAAGGTACTAATGAAATTATGCTAAGTCAAGGAAAATATGTTGTTGATATATTGAAAAGATTTAAAATGTTGGATTGTAGATCTATGTCTACACCTATGGAGACTAATCTGAAAAAGTTGAGTGCATGTGCAGAAAATTCTGATTTTGTAGATGCTACAGAATATAGACAGCTGATTGGATCCTTGATGTATCTAGTTAACACTAGATCGTATATATGCTATGCTATCAGTGCACTCAGCCAGTTTATGAACACACCCAAGGTTGTTCATCTTGTTGTGGCTAAACATATCCTGAGGTATCTTCGAGGCACAATTGACTATGGGCTGAAGTATTCTTCCACCATAATTTCCTTGGAAGGATTTTGTGATTCAGATTGGGTAGGTGATGTCATCGGAAAGAGAAGCACTTCAGGCTTATGTTTCAGTTTGGGATCAGCCATGATCTCTTGGGCTAGCAGGAAGCAGTCCTCAGTTGCTTTGAGTACAGTTGAAGCTGAGTACATTGCAACTAGTGTTGCATCTAGAGAAGCAGTGTGGCTTCGGAAGCTTCTTGCTGGGTTGTTTGGACAACCACTGGATTCTACTGTGATTCATTGTGATAATCAGATTTGTATAAAGATGTCTGTCAATCCTGTGTTTCATGACAGATCTAAACATGTGGAAACTCACTATCACTTTATTCGAGATATGGTACAAAGAGGCGCCATTCAACTGAAACACATCAGCACTGAAGAGCAAGTGGCAGACGTTCTCACCAAGCCACTTAATAGGGTGAAGTTTGAATACTTCTGTGAAAGGCTTGGACTTGTAAAGATACCTGTTATCACTGATAGGGAGTTTCAACTTCATTAATGTATCATGTTGTATTTTAATCTTCCTTGAGAGAAGATATATGTTACCATCCTTGCGGGCAATGCAAGGTGGAAGTTGTATTTATTATTGTTACCATCTTTTGCGTGCAATGCAAGGTGGCAAGTGTAATAATGGATAAGAGCGTCCTTTGCAGGCAATGTATGATGGCAAATTTTTATCACCCTCTGCGGGCAATGCAAGGTGATCTCTTGAGACTTGTCCTCTCCCACCCTCTGCGGGCAATGTAAGGTGGGTCCACCCTCTGCGAGTAGGCATGGTGGATATTATTTTGGCCATCCTCTGCGAGTAGGCATGATGGAAAGGTAAGGTAATAGCTAGATCCCTCATAGCTAAGAGGGAGTGTTAATTTTATAGCTATTTCAGAATCTAAAATATTTAAATTATATCTTTAATTTAATTTAAATATATATCGCTAATTGTATTTATAAATACAATTATGGGCTCAACGATTTAACTTAAAGGGCCGGGCCCTTCCTAACGTCTAAGGATAGACGTTTCATATATTGGCGCCAAGAAATAATTGATTTATGTGCCCAGATCTGGGCCGACTATTGTTGACGCCAAGAAACATTAATTTATGTGCCCAGATCGGGGCCGACTTTATGCGCCCAGATCTGGGCCGACTATTGAGAAGACTCCTATATATAAAGAGACACTTTCGGTAAATTACAATCATTGAATGTTCTTAAAAGGACTCTGCCTGAAACAACAAATTATTCAGACTGTGAATTCAAGTTGATCTGTTGGCATACTAATTGATTTTGAGCTGCAATCTACATATACTGCGATCTACATAGACTGTAGGTTGATCTACATATACAACACTCTGCTAATTGATCTACAACGACCTACACAGGCTGCCATTTGATCTGAACATATAGCGACCTATCACCATATCAACTGTGTTTAATGGTCGATTTGACTCTCATCTCAAGGCTGCGATTCCTTGAAGTCTCTTCATCAGTCATATGATCAAAGGAGAAACTATTAGTTGAGGGTGTGAAGCATCATCGAAAATTGTAAGCTGTAATTTTCGAGTTTAATTCATATCTTTTCATTGCTGGGTTTTCCACCTTCACAAGGAAGGTTTTCCTAGGGTTTTTGGCGTTGTCGATTGTTTCAGTTCTGTGCATTTAATTGTTGAATTAACTTTGCTTATTATTTCCGAGATCTGTTAAATTCATAGCATTAAGTCTGATAATTAAAATTAACAAAAATCTTCTCCTTAAACTTTGACTTCGGAATCCAGAAGATTCTGTCCTCGTAGTAGATGACACCATCCACCACCTTGTATCTATCGTCATGAATTGGCCATCCATCAATTGGCAAGTGAAGGTATTTTTGGAGTATTCAACCAACAAGTGCGCCTTCCAATTAGTTGATTCCTGGGACAAAGGACATATGGTAGGTATCCTGGATAAAGCATCGACAATCATGTTCTTTTGCCCCTTCATATACTCAATATCAAAATCATAGGCTTGAATCTTGCTTAATCACTTTTTCTACCTCTTATTCAAATCATTTTGCTCCAAAAATATAGGAGATTGTTGTGGTTTGTCTTAACCACAAACTTTCCACCAACCAAATATTCCCTAAACTTAGGCAATGCATGCATGATTGCGAACAACTACTTATCATAGATCAAATAAAATCTCTCATTATCCTTGAGTTTCCTAATCTCGAAAGCAATTAGGTGATGATTCTGCATCAATACTACTCCAATACCCTTCCCTGATGTGTCGCACTCGAGGATGGATGGCTGAATGAAATATGGTAATACTAGCACTAGACATGTGCTCATAGTCTCCTTCAACTTATTGAATGCATGTTGTACCTCCTCTGTCCTAATGAATGCTCCCTTCTTCATGAGGTTGGTTAAGGGGGCTTCAAGTTGTGAAAATTCCCTTACAAGTTTCCTGCAGTAGCTAGCTAGACCAAAGAATCCACAGAACTTTGAGAGTGTCCCAGGGGTGGCTACTCTTGAATCGCTTGGATCTTCTTCTGATGCACCTGAACTCCCTGTGTGCATTGTGGCACAAGTATAGAATCTTAGTCATGTCAAACTCACACTTGGACTTCTTTGCTTATAATGATTGCGCCTTCATTATCCCTTAAACATCATCCAGGTGCCTCAAATGGTCCTCCCATGTTTTGTTGTATATGAATATGTCATCAAAGAATACCAATAGGAACATCCGCAACTGTTTGTTGAAAATTTGGTTCATGCAAGACTGAAATGTAGCAGGCTCATTGGTCAATTCGAAGGGCATGATCAAGAACTCATAGTGACCATAGTGGCATCGAAAGGTTGTCTTGTCAACATCTTGTTCCCAAATCTGGTGATATCCGTATCAGAGATCTATCTTCGAGAGATAGACTGCCCCATGAAGCTCGTCCAATAACTCATCAGTCTGTGGGATGGGTTGCCTATTCTTGATTGTTTTCTATTTTAAAGCTCAATAGTCAATGCACATCTTGAGAGTCCCATCCTTCTTATTCATTAAGACCACTGGGGATGCAAGAGGGCTTGAGCTAGGCTTGATCTCTCTCATGTCAAGAAGCTCTTGAATTGCCTTCTCGATTTCATCTTCAAACTTCTAGCAATGCCTATAGGGAGTTGTGATGATTGGTTTGTCTCCCTCCTCCAGCTCTATTGTGTGCTCGAAGCTTCTGTTCGGTGGTACTCCTAGGTGAATGTCACTGAAAACCAAGTTGTGTATACCTAGCACTATTTGTATCTCATAATCGTGGTAATGTGCATGCTAGCTATCCAAGGGTTTGGAAGAAACCAAGCATTGTGCTGCCCATACCACATCATCATGCCTGAAAATTGCCTTCATGCACTTGGCTGAAACCACTCTATGCCCATCATTAGACATTCCTTGCAAAATCACCTTCTTCCCATCCACCTTGAATGTGAATTGCAAACACTTCAAGCTTTGGGTGTACTTGTCAAGAGGTTGCATCCACGGAATACCCAAAATGATGTTTGTATTATCTAGTCCATCACGAAGAAGTCATCTGTAACTGTGTAGTTCGCCATGGTGATGCTAATCTAGGGCACCAAATGTGTGCATGGTAGGAGTTGGCCTCCTGCAACCTTACATCGAATTCTTCATGTTCTACTGTATGCGATCCTCTCTTGGCCAATACAAAGGCATTGCTGAAATTGAGAGTGGCCCCACTATTGAGCATGATAATGACATGCTGTTCTTGTAGTATGCCACAAACCTGAAATACGTTGTAACAAAATGTGCCGGATAGGGCATAAATTGTACCTCCTTTCCTTGGGATTGTGGCTATCTTCTCTGCATGTGGTGGCTTCTCATCGTGCTCCTTAGATTCCTTGGCTTCCTCCTCATTGTCTGATACAACCTCGATGTAATGAATCTTCCCTTTGCCAAGGCATCTATTAACCAGGCTCACATGGTTCCTTGCAACTAAAGCAAAGCTTCCTTCTACTTAGATCTTCTTGGGTTGCATCATTCATTGGAGTCTTGTTGGGCCAATCCTTCTGAAATGGTTTCTTGCCTCTGTCCTTTGTGTAATGGGCGCCTTATGTAAATTTTGGTTCTTGGAGGTAGACATGGCCATGTCACAAATCTTCTTAATTGCTTCCGTGAGTGTGTTAGGGCTAAGTGCCTTGACCAATCCCTGAAAGGATCCATCAAACCATCCATGAAAAGAGCTATCAACCTCCTCTTCGATATGTCAGTCACCAAGCCCAAGAGCCTCTGAAACTCCACAATATAGCTGTCCACAGATCCTACTTGCCTCAGCTATGTTAACTCCTTCAAATTGAGCTTGGGATCCTTCCCATCAAATCTGTCGATTAGTCTCTCCCTGAAGTAGGCATAGGATGCGATTCTATCATGCCCAATGTTACCATTCCATGGTGCCACCACCCATGAGCAATCCCATCAAGGTGTAGTGTTGCATACTTGATTGGTTCATCTTCGGGCATTGGATTGAGCTAAAAATGTGTGTCAGCCTTTTGCTCCCAAGCTCATGTTGTTGATCTTCTGGATCCATCGAAGAAGGGGAGGATTAGCTTGCCTATCTTTCGTCTCAAATCATTATTATAATCCTTATTACCCTTGGTGGGTAAATGTCTCATCCTCAAGTCCATGTAGTCCTTGAGGGACATGTTCAATAGTGATACTCCATTGAGCCAATCTTGCTTGAACTGTTCTTGTAACTCTACCAATGGAGTATGATTCTCTTGTTGCTCAACCATTGGGAGGAAGGTGGGCATCATGGGTCTTGTACAAGTGGATTGATGAATGTGGGTCTTCCCATTGATTGGATTATCACCATGGCTGTTGTTCTCTCCAGTGGCACCATTATTCCTTGTCTCTATCAAACGGTTGATGACCTTATTTAACCTTTGCTTTCCTCTTGCCCAAAATGGCTAGAATATCCAGCTGATCATCTCATACTCTATCTAGCGACTGGTGTCTACTCCTTTGGTACACTATAATCTTGTTTCCTACTCATCAACCTTAACCCAACATGTTCGCAAGGTCAAGGCTTTGATACTGCTGAAATATCCCAGATGTGCAATAACGAGAAAAATATGCAAAGAAAATATGCTTGGAACGAAATAGCTATCAGTCTTATATTCAGAAAATCAGTTCGAGTAGAACTGAGAGCAAAGCACCTTGGCCAATAAACGATGATCCGTGTTGGGAAGCAGTGAAGAATAACGATAATTGGATTGAAGGGAGCCTGAAGTATGTGTTTGATCCCCTGATTGTTGCTAATGGAATATGAAATTGTCCTTTCGAGCTCATGAATCAGTGTATTACTGAAGTAAACAATGCTGTGACTATGTCTGCCGCTGCAATATGTATGTCGCTGCTAGTTATAATGTAGACCACAGCCCCAGTAGACGAAATATCTAAGTCGCAGCCAAGCATTTGGTATGCAAAGGCTAAAGGATATTGCGGCCAACTCAATTGTAGATATGATCGCCAATGATCATGATGCCGCTGCACACACAAATGTATCTCTTATCGCCAAGGATCAAGTATATTGCAGCATATACAAATATATATCAGATCGCCGATGAATAGCTCAAATACAGATCCGATCATAATTGTAAGAACCCTTCGGTGGCTCTAACTGCTGAACTGTATTATGTTTGTTTTGATGATTGAAAAGAATTCAAAGAAGTAATCTAAAGACAAATAAGGGGCATGATGCAATGCTGCAGCTAGATGCAATCTTTCAATGAATATATATATGACTGAATTGACTTGAATAATGCTCCTACAGCTTAGTGGACATTATTACAAACACTTGGCACGTTAAGTCCAAACTTCCTTTAACTGAAACAGATGCAAGTAATAACCTACAACAGTTTGTCATTAAGACAAACAGTTGGTATGCACAACTTTATTTATGTTTGAAAACTATGATTTGCTGATATGAGATGGCTGATTACAACTCTGATTACAATGATGAAATTAGTGACTGTTTATATCACAAATAAGCTCATATAGATGCTCTAATGGCTGATATGAATTTCCATACTTATGCTTCAGACTTACAATGTAAATACTTGCATATATGAAGAAACCTGGAATGAACTGCAGGTCTGAAAACTGTTATGACAACAAATTTTGGAACTGCAAACCAGCAATCAAAGTCCCATAAATATTCTCCTACAAGTATGCAATCTGCACTTGACAAACTTTAACCATTGCTTGATATAAACCCCAGGTGCCAAGAGGAAGGTACTGTAGCAACTACTGTTCATAAGTGCTGTAGTATCACTGTTCACGGGTACTATAGCAATTATTAAATAGTAAAAATCTGATATAGAATGGCTGCCAAGAATGAATCTCCAGGTCTTATGTAGATTTACCTTCCAATCCTTCAAACCCTAGATGCAATTCTGGTAGATGATTTTATTTCTGATTCATCTCGGTGTGCTTGCAACAATGGTGGTGCTCTATTTGATATTGATCTTGAAATATATGCAACCAGTTCTTGACACTAGGCCAGTGCTCAAAATGGGCGATCCAAATAGGATATGTAATAAGAGATAATAGATTCAATGATCATTTGAGAATGAAATCGGTTCTCATTATATTCTTTGAATGGTGACATCTAATGTAGGCATGTTTCTTCACAACAGATCGGTTCACTTAAATCAATCACACCCTTTCCTTTTCTTAAAAAATATTAAATGCTTACTTCCAACCATTCCTTTCATCGTACTTACCCATGCTTAATGATTATTGGTAATTAACTCCTAGGCAGCGATAGAGGTAGTATAACCATCCTTGATTGATCTTAATAGAACTTCCTTATGCGGCGATAATATTATTTGGCTTGATTCTATGATTGATTGTTTTGACTAAGTCTTCCTCTTTGCCTGTATTGTTTCCTCACAATGAGATTCTTGTGTGGGTGAACGTATTGAAACCATCATTTCCTTGTAATGTTTGACATTAATATTTCATATGGGCCATTTCCGGTAAATGTGTCGTGGCTACAAGTTAATATTGAAATAGTGACCATATTGCAGATATCCCCCATCTTTATTAGTCATTAACGATACTCAACATCTTGTATTCTTTCCTCAATTGTACCGTTGAAGAGGCCATATGATTACTCCACATATCAATCGTTCCACACATTCTTTTACTCAGCACAATAGAATATAATATATCAGATATAATCGTGGGTGTTGTCAAGGTTCGGTGCCAAAAATAGTGACAGCAGATAGACGACTTCTTACGCTTCTTTGGATTACTATCAAGAAGCATGTTTGTATAGGTTGCAAAATCTCTGTGACATCAAGGTCTTCTTTAATACATTGACTGACCTTTCTTAAATTCTCTTCTTGATTTAGCATTACTATTACAAATTTGACTCTTACTTTCAAATTTGTCTCCATAGGAGGCTTCCGGAATTTGAACAACTATGCTTATAAGGCTAATCTTAGAATGTTCGTTTAAGTTGGATGGGGACATCAAGGTTCGGTGCCAAAAATAGTGACAGCAGATAGACGACTTCTTACGCTTCTTTGGATTACTATCAAGAAGCATGTTTGTATAGGTTGCAAAATCTCTGTGACACCAAGGTCTTCTTTAATACATTGACTGACCTTTCTTAAATTCTCTTCTTGATTTAGCATTGCTATTACAAATTTGACTCTTACTTTCAAATTTGTCTCCATAGGAGGCTTCTGGAATTTGAACAACTATGCTTATAAGGCTAATCTTAGAATGTTTGTTTAAGTTGGACGGGGACATCGCATTTTTTAATATTATGATTTAAAATATAATTAAAATAATATTAAATAATTATTATGTGACTTAAAGTCACCAATCAATAACGGTGCGGTTTTGGGAATCAACTGGAAAATAATATTATATTAATGTCTTTGGGGATTGATGAGGTTATGCATTGGATAATTTTCTTCAGTATTGATTTGAGAGTTTCTCAATTTTGTTCTCCGGATTGTAACCTGGGAAATACCATTTTCGATTGTGGAAGACCTGTCCTAAGTGGTCCTGAAAGAATTAAGTCAGATTCTTCAAATGAGAATGGAATTTGTAGAAATCAGTTTGGTTTAGAGACAAGGTGCATTTTATTTTGAATAGTATTTTGGGAATTTATTAAATATTATTCCAGTGAATATTTTATACAGTTAGGGTGACAGGAGTAGATAGTTAGAAGTCTTTGAAATGATCAGACACTTATTACTAGAATATTGTGATCGGTAATTTCTCATTCCTGTCACAAATTGTGGATCTAAAGGAGAGGTTTATTTGATGATTAAATGATTGAGGCTCGTACATATTCATGTGTGACTTATGTGGATCGGGTTGCGCAAAAACTATTAATAATCTTTGTCTCTTAATGTTGGCAAATCATTGGCTCTGTGTGATATCAGAAGGAATGTTGCCTTTTCAAGAAGGGCATCATATATTTTCATACAGAAAATATGTTTACCACAATTATTCCTAGACAACATTTCTGTTCGGATTATTGACACACATCAACCAAGGCGTGTGAGGAAAATATTACCGATTTCAAGATTATTGAGGTGGCGCCCAATAAACCGAAATGAGTTATCTTTGGATGCTTACGAGAGAAGCATATAGAAACCATTGTTCAAGCGCATTGGAGTATCATTATTAGAGTAGTTCCAGAAATACCCTGTTGAAGCTGTTGGATGTGAACACCGGTACATGAGGAAATTAATTGTGGCTCAATATTGAAGGTGCAATGAATGTTTGGTCAAGAATATTCGTTCAATACATTGAGCTAGCAATGGTTATTTTATATTAATGGTTCCATATTGTATTGCTATTGCATGGGTTGAATATTCAGACTTGTCACGAGGTGAAGATCATAATGTTTGAACACTAGGAAATAATATTGCTGGCTATTGAAATTGTTTTGACGTGTTGGAAAAGGATGTGTTGAATAAAGATGATTGCCATGGAAAGTCTTTATTTGGGATCAAGGAGAAAATGATCGCCTGAGCCTTCTAGACTATTCATTGGAAATTTGGTAGTCAGATTTGAAGATTTTCTTCCGTTTAGAGAGCGATGTTATTGTGGGATGGGAAGGAGAGTATTCGGCTATGAAGTTCATAGTATGTATTTCTGCCGCATCTTGATTGGTGAGTTTAATCTAGGATTTTCTGTGCACCATTTGAGCAAACGGTTTATATGCACTAGGTGTAAGAGTTACTCATTCCAGCACCAGCGTAGTTATAAGTCTGCTCTTACTGTTTGGAAGGACAGAATAATATGTAAAATTGTTTCTGAAATATATCATGCTCAACTATCTTAATTACAGAACGATCAATGATGAAAGTATAAGCTCAGAGTCTTTTTGACTGCATATTTTTGCTCTGTATTGATTCTCTGTAATATGTGATTTTGGAATAACTTGCAGTCAGTACTTGCAGTCAAATGTTATCTGTCATCTTATGATAAGTTGGTCTGCAAACATTTGTGTTTTAGTTTGCAAATTGTTTGTCAAAATGTCTCATTAATATGTATGGAATTTTGAGATGCAACTGCAAATGATTTATGCCAAAAACTTATAACAAGAAGTTCCATAGCAAATGTGCTCTGAGATTCCAGCTTATAGGCAATATGCAAACCGTTTAACAAAATGTCAGTTTGTTCAGAGCAAAGTTTGATTAAATCTAGATGCGCCCAGAGGCTAGGCTAATTTTGATATACCAATCAATGGCAATACCATTTAAGGTTGTTGGAAAGACTGAAGCCAACACATTCTATCATCTTTGTCGTTCGCAGCCCATTTTGTCTCAGAAGGCTTGCAATGCTTAATTGGATCCTTCAATACATTACTAGTGAATATAATTAGTTGTCTCTTAATGCTGGGACTTGATAGGGGGGTCACCATTTTTCTATTTCGATGTAACCTTAATGCTTGGAACCTGCTCACTAGGGAGTTTTGATTCAAACACTTTGGTGCTTCTCCCACATTGTCGGCCAAGTGAGAATTTTCAGATTTTCTTGCTTTAAAATTGTTTACACTTGAATTACCTTGAGGTTCTGTCCGGTATACCTGTGTCCTAGGAGTTTTTGGCTTGGTCCCTTCAATCAATATGTTGAAGATTACTCTTGCATGTTTTTGTTAATGAATCTTTATATTCTATCTCACATTCTTTTTCATTTATTGGTTGATGTACTGAATTTTTGACTCGGTCAAAAAGATCAACTAACATTTCATTGGGTAGTGATAAGTGCCTGTCTTTCTCCTCCCAATCTTAATACTTTTTATGCTAAAGAGAAAGAACTACCACGAGTAAGAAGCTACTAACACATCCCAGTGAGTATATTTATATTAAGAAAGGTTACATGAGTTTATTGAGAAGGAAAGTAAGGTCTTCCAGGTATTGAGGAAGAAAGAAAACCATTTCAAGACCCTGGATGACCTTTCATTTCTGCCATTTTTTCCTGTTTGGGATGTGTTAAACTGTGGCTAAGCCTGCTAACTTTGCATTGTCCCATCATGACGAATTGATTCTAGTTGAACTCGTCAAGTGCTGACATTCGTCAACTGTTTCTTCCTGATTCTGTCCCGCTTTTCTGTCTCTTGACATATGGGTTCTATTTTCCATCTATTTATGAGCAATCGACTGAAACTTTTTGTGTCCAGCTATACAACTGTGGCCTATCTTGGACTTTGACAAAATCGACTGAAACTTTTTGCGTCCAGCTATACAACTGTGGCCTATCTTGGACTTTGACAATACTTCCTAGTAGATCAATTTGAAGCCAAATTTCATAGGGTATGTTTTTGTGAAAGCATAAATTTTGTGGCAGGAACTTAAGAGTACAATAAATCCTTTCTTAATGTTTGTGATTGACAATATTGTGCTTTAAGGTATTTTGTTATTGTCTGTTTACATCAACAATTCAAATGCAACGTTTTTATTTAATTTGTAGTGCATACTTGATAGCTGTTGTATTATACAACTCATTCCTTACTCTTTCCTGAAGCGTTTCTTTGTTTTTGCAGGCTAAAAGGGATCCATTTCGGTATCGATTTCCTATTGAATTGCGATTTGTCAATCCAAATATTGATCACCTTATGTGGGTGCAGTCACTTCATTTATCTTTTGCTTAGTGTTGTAAATTGTTTAGAGAAGTGGCTCTTTTGCTGGTCTAGAACTTATTGAACCTTTGTTTTCATTGGACATGCAAAGTTAGAATATTTTGTTATATTTGGCTTTGTGACGATTCTAAAGAATTCACTAACAGATTATTTCCCGGAAGAGTCTTTATCTTTGTTTTTTGTTTTAATCTTTTGAAGATGTCCATTGTCACAGTGGTTGTAATAAAATTGTTGTCTTTGTTTTGCTGCAGTTTCAACAAGTTTGAATTTCCTCCTATTTTCGGAGGCAATAATACAACTGCTGAGGAACTGAGTGTAAGTTATTACCCACTGTGTTATTTGCAGAATTAAGGCGATCTCTGTTCCAGTTTTCCTCGTAACAATAAAAAAATCTGCCTTGTCTTAAATTTAGCCTGTCCCGAATCTTCAATGAAAGCATTACCTGTGCCATATAATGTTAGAAATTGATTATATTTGGATTTGAAAGTAGATTCTTGTATTTTGTATTTTATGGAGGGAGGTGTGAATGAAATAGTTATTAAGATTAGTGTGATGTGTTTGTTGCTCAATAGTTTGGGCTTAATGAAGTTTGATACAGCATTCATGCATCAATGTGTGACCATTAGATGGTCAATCTAACAGTTTTCTATTTTACATGTTTATAAATGTATATGATGTCAATGGTTTTTTATGGAAGCGAATTTGGCAATGGAAGATTCTATTGAATCCTGTGCTTGCACATCAAACATACCTTGAACTCCCCCCGACTTCTCACCATTACAATCTTCCTCTTTCTTGTTGTGGCAATTTTACTACTATCACTACCAACCAGGGATGGTAGAGGCATAGATGATTGTCCATTTGCAAAAGAATGTGCTAGCATTGTCACACCTTGAGACCTCATTTCCACCATCATGTGCAATCTATGAGCATCTATCTTTTCGCCCTCTTTTATTTTTGAACAAACATTAACTTCACGGTCTGTAACACTCATAAAATGGGACCGTACCCTTGTGTAGATCTTTGTAAACTATTTTTTGAAAATGTGACAGAACCACTCCCTAGTCCACCCTGAATTTTTTTTATTTCGTATCTACAGTCGTAACAAGTTGGAGGAGAGGTTTTTTAAAAAATTTTTTCAATTCTTTTCTGAAAAGGGCCCTTTGGGTAATTTTTTTTGAGACTTTAGAAAGGCACTTAAATGAATTTGATGTCTTTTCACCTCCACCCTCAACATTTGCACTTGTATTTGTTTCAATTTCTTCGACTTCATTGTCACTACTATCATTCTCACTGCTGCTCATTTTGTTTTTTTGAGATTTAATGCAACTTCAAACTGAAAAATGAAAAAAAAAGCAGACATTTCTTTCTTTAAGCTTTGAAAAAAATTGAAATAAGTAAAATAAAAGGGTAAATGACTTACCTCTTTGAAGAAATTGCAGTCCCACTATAATTGATGCCTTGGATTCAATCTCTTTGGTAGCTGCTCCTTGAATCCCTGCTTAAAAAACTGCTCTCTCTTGAACCCTGCTGCAACATTTATCATAAATAAAACATGCAAATGAAATGAAATGAGGCCCTTTCTCCTCATTTAGGGTAAGTTGGGGCGTGGAGGCCCATAAAATTTAATATAAAATGATTTTTTTTAATGTTTGAGTGTGCTTTATTATGGACACAGGCACTTTATGTCAGGGATGGTCAAGGGTTGTCACAAACATCCCCGACCATCACAGGGACAGTCGGCCATCCCTGACATGAAGTCCACGTGTCCCTTTGTTTTGAGGACATTCCTCTTTTTGGTGGTGATTTGGGGACAGCCTGGGGATGTCCTTGAGGCGTCCCCCCATCCCCATGTTGTCCTGGAAACAAGGACACCTGAAAAAAATCCCTAGGGATGCATCCCCAGGTTTCCTTGTTTTTATGTCATCTTCTTTTCTATTTTACATTTTCTAGACATAATGTATCTACTTCATATTCCATCTTCAAAGTCATCTTGGATCATCTGCATACATATCAGTATTAATTTGTCAATACAGATCTTCTTTGCCTTCAGCAAACATTGTATGGGCTTGTGCTAAACTCATAAATCATCTTCATTTCTTAGACTTCTTTCACTGGAAATGCAATCCGTGAATTCACTCTAATGTCAAGTGGGGTGATTTTGAGGTCAAGATAAATTTAATTGCAAATTCACATACATTTGCAACATAGTTTTTCTCTACTACCTTTTCACTTTATTTGCTTAATCACATATGCTTGTTCTAGAACAAAGAGATACTTTGAACAGGCAAAAACAAAAATTTTGTGTTACAGGGAGTTTCACAAAGTACAATTATGTATGTCCCCATTTTTTATGGCATCTTGTTGTACGAGTGCTGGCCAGTGTTTAGGGTTTTCTGTAGGTTTCTTGATGCACTGGGAGAGTCCCATTGTTCTTGGTGAGCTCAATTCTTAGTTTTAGTGGGTTTTGTAAGCAATTGCTATTTATAGTAAGTACTCGTCTGGGACTGATCTTTTAGGGTCTTTTTGGGCTTGTTCTCTTTGGTCCTTAGAGTACACTGCTATTTATAGTAAGTGCTTGCATGGCATTGATCTTTCTTTCTGCGTTTGTTCTATTTGGTTCTTAGAGAATTGCTAGTTATAGTATGTGCTGTTGTCAACATTAGCTATAATCTTTCAACTTCTGTTGGTTCTAGCATGTTCGATCCTCTATGTATGGTGTCTTGTCGAGTTTCCGTAAGCTGATGGAAATTATTTTAAAATTACATATGTTGTTTTTCAAAATTATATGGGGGCCTTTTTGAGGGAATATTAAATTTGACTATTTGAATTTGCACTAATTTCTCTCTCCAAGTTTATATATTGGGATTTGGGCTCTCCTTCTCTGATTCTGAAATCGTACACATATCAAAATGTTTTCAAAATGAACTTTCAGAGTTCTTGGGATTGTCAAGGACAAAAGCCCTTTGCAATTTGGATGGTTTCTATGGTGAAAGATCCACCCTAGCTGTTTCTTGGTTTTAGCCAGAGAATGCATTGATTTGCTTGAGTTTGGCGATGCAGGTTTTGGAGAGAATGAAGATTTATGAAGTTTTTGCTTCAGGGTTTTTGGTGTGTTTTGATGATTTTTGGAGTGCTGTACTAATTACGAGTTTTTTGGTGAGAATTTCTGCAGTGGCCATAGATTTCCAGCTACATTGAAGCCCTCATTTTGGTTCATATCTCTGTTGGTATTGTTTGTATGCTTCTGGATATTATTTCTTTCTTCTTTCCTCAGCTGGGCAATTCATTTTGATAGTTTTATTTTCTAGAGGAATTCACTTTAATTGCAGGCCATACACCTTCTTTGTGGCATGTGGGGTCTTTTTCAGTATTGGTTCTGCACACAAAGGCTTCAAACTGTCCCTTCCAGAGGCATTTGAGGTGCAAGGAGGGAGAACTGAAGTCTCCTTGCAGATAGAGATCCTAAAAGTGAAGCTAGGAATTATTTTGCTAGCTGCCCTTGTGCATTTATATGATTTCTGTGAGTCTAGAGAGGTGTCATACAGTTTTGAGCAGTTGGAAAGGTTTTGTGTATTTCAGACTTATTTGCTTAGTTTTAGATTCTCAGATTGCTACAGCAGTCATTTCTTCGAGTTGCAGCCTTGAAAGTGACTGGGTAATAGTTTGCAAGGACTGGTTTCCTGATCTGAGCAGTTCTGAGGGTCTTTTGTCCTGTTTGGAATCATTTTGAATGCCATCGCTCCCTTCGGAGGCTTGTTGTCTATCACATGTGGTCACAAGACATTGCTGTTAATGATTGTTCAAACTCAGAAATCTGATCAGATCTATAACATCGTCTTTACTATCAAATCTGAGGTATTTCGTTTGGTGTTTGACTGATAATAACATTGTAATTTAATTTGGTGATGCTAAACTGTTTGGAATTGTGTTTAAGCTATTTTCAAGGCTATGTAATGTGTTTTGAATGAATTTATAAACATCAGATCAGACCTTTAGCAGCTATTTTCAGTTTTGTATTGACAAGTATCTGTGCGGCACAACTATCTCCAAAACAAAACAAAAAAACTTTCAGGGGTATATATTACAAATTATTTATTCAACTTGTCTATATTTCTCGTAGGTCATCCAAAAAACCCTTTTGACTTTTAAAACTGTAATTTTTATCCATCTTTGAGGAAAACAATTGCAACTTAACTGTTTCATTACTAAATAGAAGTTCAATTTGGGATTAGTTACAAGAGTGACATGGAAAATCTCACTTGTCATCTCAATTCCGGCATCTCATTGCATCCCATTTTAGAGCTAGATTTGTTAATGCTAATCTTAAGACTTTAGCATCAACAAGTCTTCTTTGTCAACCTGTATTTGACATTAGTTGAGCATTGCTATCATTGGCATACTTCTCTATGGTGTAACTTGCATTTGGGGTAGCTTTTTCGTGTTGAACATTTGTTGACACCAATTCTTTGAGAATGCTTTTCAAGTTGAACATTGGTCTTCATGTTTTATCTCTGGCTTACTAATTTGGGATGCCAACCAAATCATGGTGCCTTGACTATCCTTAATATGGTGAATTGCAGGCATATTACATTAGCCTCTTCACGAAATTCATAGGCGTTTGTTCTTAGGGTGGCTCATTCAATGGCTTGGAAACATGTGATTTTTGTTCCCACAGGATGAAAATGAGCTGGGTAGGTCAACTTAAGTTCTTTAGTTTTCATCCCTGAATTGAGTAGGTTGTCTTTTTGCTAGTTTCAGTTACTATGTGCTTAGCCTGTTCTCATCTTTGGTTATGGCAAGGTGAAAGGTCTACCAGCTAACTTGACCAAGCAATCATATTCTCAGCTATTTCTCATTTTTCTTTTATGTGGTTCTGCTAATTTATTGTTTGTCAGTAGAGAGCATCTTTGTACTTCATTGCTGAGGTCATGATACATAAGTTGCGAGAAATAACAAGGTTTTCTAGCCAACTTCTGTATCATCGGAAAAACCTTCACTTTGATGCCAATTGGTTCTTGAAGTTGCTGAGAAACAATTAAAATTTAAAATAAATTTAATATATGGACAATTGTGTGGCATGGATAATAGCGGTTATGTATGTTTTTTCTTTAAAACTTACTGGAATGCATGGCCAGAATTTCCAATTAGGTATGCAGTACCACAAGAAAAAAGTCAATGATACATATACAAGTCAAAACAAGGTTGTTGCAGTGCCTCGCCTGAGAAACCTTCAATCATTGTTCTGAAACTTGACTTCATATTAGAGAGCTTCCAGGCACAATCTCCCTGTTGCTCACCCTTACGTGTGATTAGTTGGAATATAAATTCCTTTTTTAGAGATCATGGACGGATATAACTTTCTTTCTGCAAATTCCAAATTCAAGCTATTTTTGTCTTATGAGCCTAAAACAAGTTTAACTCGCGAGTAGTCTACAATGTTGCCTATGAGATTAAATGCAAAGATGCAAATTTATATTCACCAATACATGTGGACATTTACTGTATCGTCATTATGCATACATGTGCAAGTAATTAAAGCTACAAAATTCATTATATGATGAAAATAAAATTTTCTGCTGTTCGTGAAACGCTAGTGGCCTTTTCTTTCCAAAGAGATCTTCTATGATTTGGGAATCAGACTGAAGTTATACATTTCTTAAAAGTATGACTCAAATATTATCAGTTTGAATGGTTGCTGTTGTGAAACCATTAACACTGTCATTGTCACATGCCAAGCTTATGATACAGCATGATTTTTATCATTATTATTCAATTTAGGTCTATCAGTGTTCTCAATAACAAAGCCTAATAATCAGGACTATTTTTTCAAGCCACCAGCACATCAAAATCATGATGCCATGTTGGCAGAGTTCTGAAAATTTCATGAAAGGCTTGGCAACAACCATCCTTAATGACACAGAAAAAAGAATATTCAAACAAGAAAGTTAAGATGAATATGAAATTTAAGATCTGAAGTTTGACATGGTTGACCTTTGCTAGCAAACATATGTACTTGTTACACCACTATTTGTTTCTTCCCCTTACATTGCAGCATACAAATGTGCCAAAGAATAGCTTTGGGCTGTGATAGCAGGTTTAAGGAAACCTATTTTAATCGACAGTGAACATACAGTTGTTGCAATCCAAGTCACTGCCAGACAGTACATGCTAGCAAGGAGTTGAAAGAATTCAGAAAAAAATGTTCTAACTCAAACGATTGAAAGTTTTATTTAATATGTTTTATATTTCTTGTCTCTTTTGAACATTTGTTCTTTAGAGCTTCAGGATGTGATTTACAACATATAACTGTATTTATCCTCTGAACCCATTACTGTGTGAGATTTTAATGTATTAAAGTTTCCGGAATCTAGCTTCTTGAAGATGATACACATATATTTCTAAACTCAAAATTTTGAACTTGTTTTTCTGTTAGCTGTTGCTAATTATATTGTATATGCAGCGAGAGACTGGAAGGCCATATATTCCAAGAAGAAGACCATCTATTAAACCTGAAGATCGCCCATTGTCAGAATTCCATCCCTACTCTTCGAAGGTATTTGTTAGGAAGTTATCGATGCCTTTCAAATAATTGCTTGCTTACCACCTGCAACGAGTGCAATAACATGTATTACTATCAAAGAGTAGGTTTCTTAGCTTGGGATGTTTCCGGCAGTTTGGAACTTTTCTATTCTGTTTCATCTTTCTAATTCTAGATACAATCTTCACAAGCCAAGTTATAAGATAGCAGCTCTAAGTTTTCCTGCATAAACAGAAAATGCTATTCGTCTCATTTGAGTACAAAATGTTTCTACATCTCTCCAGTTTACCAATTGATCTTCAGTAAGAAGATTAAATTAGATCATTTATGTTACCTTTTCATTGTTTACGAAATTTCGAGACCTGCTATTTCCTGTTTTGAGGTTAAATATTTATTTATGATAATAATGGGCTATAGCAATTTCATTTATGCACTCTTCTCTGTGTTTGTATCAGGACAACTTTGGTAGGGCTCAGGAATGTTGCTAAAGAAATAATTTTCTGTGGTGAATGCATCATAATGTTTATGTTTGTTTCTATGCATCAATAATGCTAACTAGAAAGGGAGTGGGAATGAACATTTGAAATTGAGAGTAGAAAATCTGAACACACAGGGAGTGGTCTGTAATTGGCATTAGTTGTCTTGTAATAGGGGCACAAATAACCTAGTTTTTAATAAAATAATTTATATTTCAAACTTTTGTGTGGTTTGTTTAGTATCATGCAAATGCAATGTATCAAGTATTGAGTAAAAATATCAATGTGAGATGATTCGAAATTTATATTTTTATAACTGATTCAATAAATATTTATATACAAGATTACTTGTTTGTGTTGCTTTACTCTTCTGTTTCTTGATTTTCTTGTGTATATTATCATTTCTTTTTTACTTTATCACCTCCTAGTTGGATTTCCAGACAATCCAAATTGCTTCCAATTTGCTCTCTAACTAGTGGTTTCATGCTACCCCGAATTGATTTCATGCCATTTGGACAGAGACAATTAAAAATGACAAAACATGTTTACTCTTCTGTTTCTTGATTTTCTTGTGTATATTATCATTTCTTTTTTACTTTATCACCTCCTAGTTGGATTTCCAGACAATCCAAATTGCTTCCACTTTGCTCTCTAACTAGTGGTTTCATGCCACCCCGAATTGATTTCATGCCATTTGGACAGAGACGATTGAAAATGACAAAACAAGTTTTGTGATGGCAGTACTACAAGACCTCTTTTTGGGGACAACAGGAGATGTAAGCTTATCAAAAATGAAAAATTAAGTATAAATATGGAAAAATTTCACATAATATAATTCAAACAATATTAATTTAGAGCATTTTACAACACTGAAAACTAAAACGTAAAACAAGCAGAACTTTGTATTGTTCAAATTGAATGAACAGATGCGATAAATAAATGATTAAATTCTATAATGTGGCCTATATTATAATAATATCAAATGTATTGATTTGCTTCTGATATGTTAAAAATAGCTTCATTCTTAAGCTGTTAATATTAAGTACTCAGATTGGTTTCTAAATTGTTTAGAACAGCATGGGGTGGGATAAAATAAAATCCTCAGTTTGTAACTCATAGGCAGCAGATCCCTGCATTGTGACTTTCAGCAAACATGAGAAAACATTGACACATGTCTTCCTGATATGCCCATTTTATACTTGCAATGAAGCGTTGAACCTCCCTGTGATGTTGTGTTGGTACTCTCAAAAATTTGAGAGTACCATGTTGAATTTTTGTCCAAGGCTGAAAAGTGCACCCTTAAAAATATTTTCAGAGGCCTAGTTTGAGGACAAGTAGGTTTGACCCCCATTGACTTTTGTACAATTTGGCCTTATAAATAATGTTCGCCTCCTTTCATTTAATGTATTTGATCATCTCCAGCCTCCCACAGTCAAATTTGATGTGTATTTAAGGTACCCATTTTGAGTGGTTCACATATGTTTGCATGTTGCACACTTTCAGATTTTATTCAGAGGCCCACTTTGGATGCATATATCTCGGGCTCTATTGAGTTTCCTACCAGAATGATTGTTTCCAGGTGTTGTCAGTATAACCTTCAGTCACCATGTCAATTTTTCAGGTCCAGATGAATCTATTTGTTATGTTTTCCAGATCTAATCCGAATGCAACTTTCATTGTTTCTCAATCTGCATTGTGACAAATCTTTTAGTAAGCCAACTTTGTGAACTAATGCTTTGATGTCAGATGGTATTCATGATGAAGGAATTGGTTCCCTGTATTGTTTGCATGTAAATTTACCTCCACATTCAGTGGCAAAGCCTCAAGAGATGATTTACTATTTTTTAAGGGTCAAATCCAAAGTCAGTTTATTGTGTTGTCAAAATTGCACTTCCAGAAGGTTTCAGACTAACCGATTTTGGCCATTAGTATCTCCCACACAAAATGGAATCATGCAAAACTCTCTTGCATGCATACTCCTTGTACCTAAATGAATTAGCATGCCAAGTGGAAGGGTCTCAGGACATGGTTTGATATTTTTTTAGAGGTAGATCCGAAATCAGTTTGCAGTGTTTTCACATGTCCACTTTCAAAGAACTTCAGAATGGCCATCTTTGACCATGGATATCTTGCTGTCATGAGCCATGATTAATATATAATTTAAAATAGACACACATATGAATTGCTTGAATATATAATTCATCTCCTATCTCCAAAGACATTTATATGTCAATAATGTTAATCAATAACTATTAATATTAAATGATAATAAAATTAACGTAATATTAATAATAGCAATAAAATGCTATAGTGCCAATGATCGATTATCATAAAATATGACCTTGGTCAATATATGATCAATATTAGAAAGAAATATAATCAAGCAATGGATAGTTAATCCATAGAAATAATCAATAATAAATTATTAATCAACAATCAATCAATATATAATATTAATCCACGTTAATACTAATAATATCTATCAATGTTATTACTATTCAATATTAATCAATGTTAACAATTTCATACTATTCATATTATTAATATTATCCATATTAATAATATTAACCGACGTCAATATTGGATGATTCTAAATAAATGATAATTGTTATGGGTTGCAAACAACATGTCGATCATACTAATCGACTTTCCCATGAGACATGAAGCATCGTCAAGACTGAGGTCGCGACTTGCGATCATAACTTAAATAGCATATAAGTATGCAATTGACAGAGGAGAACAAGGGGGGAGTGAAGTGGGTCAGGAGATGAAGTAATATTCATCGCTGACAAATCAGAACAGTGGCAGCATGATAGATCTTTGGTTGGAATAAGAAGAAGAGTGCATAGAGTGATACACTTAGCGCTGACAAAATAGCAGCAGCAAATACAGATAAGTGTCAAACAAGACACTACGATATGTTCTATGTTAAAATCAGTCACTCTTATATGGGCTGCAGTTCATAATGAGGATATATATATATATATAGATTGATGAATATAGGAATTGGAAAATATGATTATAAGAACAATAAGAATATATATATATAGTTAGTGAGCTCATATCTATATATATATATAGCGAAATAAAATATATATATATATATATATATGATTCATATATATATAGATTAATATTTATACAATATATGTGATTCATAAATATCAATTATAATGAATAAAAAAATGTATTTAGAATTATATATATATATACACACATATATATATATATTGTTATCTTAATATCAGGAATAATAAAAGTATATATTGAATTATATAATATATCTTATCAGTGTATATACAGTCCCTTATCAGTGGATAAGACATAGCACAGATTTGTGATTATAAATATATCATTCCTTATCAGGTACGCATAGAAATCCGAAACTCAAGATGAATGAACAGGCATGATTAATGTATATTTATATATTTTAGATATATATATATATATATATATAATTGCATATAGAAATTATATTTCCAATCCTATTACTAATTGATTAATAGAAGGGAAGTTTGTGATGTTACCAAGGAGGGGCTTGTATAAATCCAAGTAATGGATCTTTGTCCCAAGATAGGGTAGGGGTCAGCGTTCCGGAAGCCTTGAGGGAAAGACTGGAGATGGGATACGGACTTGGACCTGTAAACTTTGAGGGAATCCATTGCAAGTTGGTATCTAGGCAACTTGAATAACACCTACACCTTCCTTCATTAAGTTGAATAGTAATATGATTGGGTTAACGGGAATTAATGTTTCTTCCCATTTATAAATATTTCAAATTGAATTATTGTGTTCTTAGGACACAATATAAGTTTGAATTAAATATGTAATAATTATGTCCGACCTAGCAGGGGACATTACACTTGCACCCAGATTTGAATTAGACGAAACCTCTTTGCAAACATACTTATTATACTTGAATGAATCAGTGTGCCAAATGGCAAGTTCTCAGGATTGCATTTGATATTTTTCAGGGCACATTCTTGGCAGGGTTTACATGTGTTTTAATGTGCTTAGTTACAAAATAAATGAAACAACCCACTTTGGAGGTTAATATCTCCTAATTTAGATGTCGTCAGATGAATCCATTTGGTGAGCATGTTCAAATGTCATGGAAGAATGTGTTTCAGAATGCAAGATTACAAAAGGTCGTCTGACAAATCTTTGCGGCTCTTTCCAGAGGCCAATTGTCATTTTGGTCTAGATATGCAAGCAAAATTAAAATACATTTAAATCATTTATAATGATTTAAAATATAATATGTGCAAATAAAAAATAGAAAGTGGACCCGGGCACATAAATGAAGAAAGGTGGAATTGAAGGCAATGGATTTCAAATATTATAAACAATGGTGAGCCCACACAAATAAAGCTAGGAAGGGATAAAGTTTTAAAATTTAATTCTTCAACGTGTCTCCTGATCGCAGCCTCGCAAGAGGAGATTGAATTTTATAAATACACCTTCGAGGATGTAGTTGAATAAAACTGGAAATACTTTAAACCATCAAATTTTTGCATTTGTTTATTATGAGGTCCATGCCACGGGTCCTTCAGTCGCTTCCTCGCAAGACGATGTTAGAAGCCCTATATTGGGCAGCGAGGCAATGATAATGCTCTGGGCAGAGCATAGACGCGACACAGTGAATTGTTTAAGCAAAATGCCCCAAATAATTGTGGTCTCATTGACCGCCATGACTACAGATCTGCATGTAATGAGTTTTTTAAAAGATCTTTTGAAAGTCTTCAAGCTAATCCGATCTGCAGGTGTATGTCCAAATTCTATAGCCTCTGCTAATAATTGTTTTCCCTCTACAGCGAGGAAAGATCAAAACATGGTAATGAACTCATTCAGAAATGAAATAAACAAATTGGGAATGAGCCGCCATTATGGCATAATGACACGGAGGTTTTGTCTGATATATTAGCGTTTTTTGCAATTGCTTCACCGAAATGTGGTCTCCATGGTTTCCATGATGGAAAAACGTGCACAATGTTGCCTCCACTTTTAAACATGTAGCCATTTCAGAAAAGTGGAAGTTTTGCATCTTAGTGAAGTTTAATCGCGTTTGAGTCTAGGTAGATGTCCTTTAAGTAATTGGGAATCACCATCGGATTTTCCATTTTTCCCTTCTCCCTCCGCATTCCCTTAGCCGGGTGGATTTCTCCCTCACGCATGATAAGTCCGCGGGTAGTCTAGTGCCTAATCCGATGGGGGTTCTCGCATTGTCTTTGTGATTTTTGTGAAACAATTCATCATCGGCGGAATCCTTCATTCAGCATCAAATTAAAGGCTTGCGGGATTTCGAAAATCATCTTCTCCACTACGGGTTTCTACCTGCGAAGTTGATTTTCCGTGAAGTACGGATAGCAATGTTTGCAGAGGTATATTATGAAAAGAAATGGTTGTGGACAGTGAAGTTATTACCTGCAGCATAGAAACAGATCCGGGAAGCAGTTAAAAGAAAATTCGGGATCAAGAAAGACTCAAGGCGGAGAATTGAAATTCTGGTTCTCCGTGGCGGAATTCTACCTAAGAAGGTAATTTTACGCAAAGGCAGAAAAGAAGAAAGAGCGCTGTGGTGGACCCCACAACGGGTTTTCGAAGCACTTTTTCAATTTTCCGGGTAAGAGAGAAATGTTTAAATGTTGACTCGGAAATTAAATTAAAGTATTTGTGGAGAACTGAAAATTGCTTTCTCCGCGGCGGAGTTCTCACTCATAGAGGGATTTTCCGCAAATGAAAGAAAGGTAGTCTTATGTTAAGCGGAATCCTTTTAAGTGGAGTACCCCGTTTCTGATTTTCCGCAAGCTAAAGGAAAACGGAAAAGTGAGTGAAGTCCAGAACAGGGGATTCGAACTAATAAAGGAGCTCCATACAGAATCCCAACTAGCGGCCAAAAGAAGGTATTAATTGATGTTAACGTAATGAAGGAAAACTTCTCTAAATTTATAGACAGTTTGGTTGACGTGTCTTCAAGTGGCACGAACAGAGTCGAGGAACTGCAGAAGCTGAGCGGACACATACACGTGGCTATGGAGGAGTTGCCAAAGCAATTGAATGCCACGAAGGATTTTGCCAGAGATCACGCCCAGTGGCTCTTAAGATATACCAATGTTTACGTGCTTAAACATGAGGAGTTAGTTCCGATTGTAATTGCCGCCAAAGCATATCGGACAGAGATGGAGAAAGGAAAGAAAGCCAAATGATTTAACTTCCTCCTTTTCCGTTTTCTTTTTCCTGTAATTAGTTATGCGACAGAAGTGATTTCTTTCCACCTGCCATTTAGAGGGAGATGAACCGATTAAACTTCCTTTGTAACGGTCATCCCCTGGCTCTATATGTATGAAACTGAAAGATTAATGAAAGGTCGGCAAGTTTTTGGTGTAGAATACTTGATGTTGCAGAGACAATTGAAAGTGTTTTATGTCAATTATTTTCTGTTCCAGTTAATTAGATGGTTCTTTCTCTTAATCTAAGTTACATTAAGAAGGAAAGGATGTTT
>MU226293.1:737203-766136 GCA_018584345.1 Thuja plicata
AGTTCTACAGCTTGGTTTATAGATTAGAAAGCTCTCCTTGCCTGGATTAAGTTCTGTTTAGGCTTAATTCGGTTTGCCTCTTCTGCTCTCGGGTTAAGAGCATACCCCGTGTTAGTTTTAGGATCAAAACATAATTCATTGCATATCATTCCAAAAGGGAGCTGTACCTACCAATTCAGAGAAAAGCCAGTAATCAAAGAACGGCTTTTCAACTGTTGTAATGAGATATTGTTCATAATTTGGGCACTAAGAGTCATATTCCTAAGAAGTAAGAAAGGACAAATTTGTTTACTAACACACAAGATGGGAGATTTAGGCAAGGTATGGATGGTTTCTATAGCATAGATAGGGCACATTGACTAGTGCAAAATCTCTCAAAGAAATTGGGTCTCAAGAAGATGCCGAGGCCACAGATTTGCACAATATTAATTTGTTGAAAATGACTGTGGAAACTCTTAAGCAAATTACAATGCGCAGATGTAAAGGAAAATTCTACAACCCATGCGTTTCTTCTTTTCTGTCCGTGCCAGGAATGAAGCTTCAAAACACCGCATGGGCACCCATCAAAGCACTCAATCAGGGAACCTTTGCCAGATTTTGTAGTTGGGATGCGCTTGTAGACTATACGGAACATTGGGAAGCATAGGCACCACACATGAACTGAAATGGGAATGCTCTGGCAATGTTGAATGTAAAATGGGGAAGCATAAAAAAGGCACGTATTTGTTTCGCTGAATGGCTTGAAGGTTACTACCTCATGGATGCCGCAGAAACAATATAAGCACAAAATAAATTTATTGAAAATGTTTTAAAATCCCAATTAAATGCAATGGGTAGGCATAGGGATAAACTCCACAACCTATCATTTTTCCAAAACCGCATTTGCAAGTCGCAGGGAACGCGGTGATTGCAGGATATGGATACAATGGACTTGGGGAAAGCTTAGAAAGTTTCAAGCGAATGTTGTCTGCGGGTGTCATGAGAAAATTCAAAATAGAGGTCCATGGCCTCTACTAACGCACTTTCTACTTGTAAACACTATTAATGAGATCGTTGTTTAAAAAACAGGGCATGATGATCGGTCGCAGCAAGATGGATGAATTTTTGTAGAATATTGAAGTTACAAATACCAGCAGATATGTGAAGGTCAAGTTTAACTATCAAAACCTCGGGGAGATGAAAATGCAAGGATATGAAGTGAAAATGGATAAGTATTATACCAATATGCTTTCATATAAGTGCTAAAAGGAGTTTGGGTAATGAGATAATGATTTTCCCTAAAAGGGTGAAAATGTGTTTCCAGAAGTATTGAATGTGTATTGTGAAAATGAATACGAGAAAGATGAAAGAAACATACACAGGTAATTAAATTTTGATTGAAAAGTGAAATGTGATTTTATATAAGGGGATTGTCAAGTTTCACAGAGATTTCTGGGTGAATGATTTTAGATGTGATGACAAAATTATTTTTCACTCAAAAGTGAAACCCTTTCACCCATAATACCAAGTGATTTTTGTTTCTACTAAGCAAATGCACAAAGAACAGTGCCAAAGAAGGAGATTAAATATTTGCAAAGGTAAAAAGTGAAATAGTGGTTACATGTGAAATGGTTAACTTATTTTAAAGTACAAAACATATTCATTTAGAGGCTAAAAGAGAGGAAATTGCAGTCACAAGAAGTGTCACTTTCAGACAGGCAGTATGAATATGAGTGCAAAGACAAAGGGGGATATGTTTTAGTTGCAGATATTTGAAGGATGAATTCAGATTTTTCAGTTTGAGAGGGAAGAGGAAATATGACAGATGTCAAGGAATGAGTGCAGATCAAATTGGAAGGGGAGGACAAGTGTCATCATCATATCAGCTCCAGGATTCTCCTCTCTTCTATATCTTCTTTTCTTCTTTCTTTTCTAGGTTCCAGTTCTGAATATTTTCTCTTCAAGCCTGTACAGATTAGTTTGCTCTTAGTTGTAGGTTGCAGTTAGAGTATGCTTATTGTAATAGTTTTATTGTTATGAACAACGGTACACCAGTTAGTGCAGGTTAACTGCTGTCATCATGGAGTTGTCTCCAGTTTTGTGTACTTAGACCATTTGAATTGAATGTATCAAGTATTCTCAATTCATTCTTGCAAATGTCTTTGTAGTTGTGTTGTTTCAGCATTGTTCTTTTTCAAGGAAAGGGCTAAATTGCTTTGTCTGAACAACAATGGTCTTAAGTGATTGTATTCAAACCTATACAAATTTGAAATATCAAGGATATTGGAGTTTCTCTTCACATTTGCTGTGTGTTGTGTATTACATGTTAATGGGTCTCTTCCAAGGGAAGAGTTAAATTCTGGCGCAAGTATTAGTAAGCTTGGATATTGAGTTGGATTTCATAAGTAGAACATTGCGATGATATAAGTAGGTTTGTTGGTGATAGGCAACAACATATTGAAAGCTTGTTGGTTGAGATTTGCCGATTCTGAATCGGTTTGAAGATACCTCTTTTCACCACATCTTTCCATTCGTAAATCACAAGTATATTATGAGGATTGATTCATTCTCTCAAGCATCATCAAAGACTTGTTATTTTGTATATTTATATTCCTTATTGGAATTACTCATATCAAGCATCAACCGTATTGGCTATTCACAGGTTTCAAGTATAAACTTCCCAGTTAAAGACAACACAATTACCGGCTTATATTGTAATATCAGAAATTCAATTGCATAACTTGTTGCACGGGTGAAAAGCAATATTCAGAAACAACAATTATACACTGGAGACATTAACTGCATATTGTTAAAAAATACATCAGACAAAGCATCTTCGACTTCAACATTGTAAGTAATCAAGTCTCTTACCAAGAAATTGCAGAGATTTACTTTATTGAGAGATTGAAAGAATTACCTGCACACACAGCCATCATCATTGCATAATAATATTGTTATATCAAATACAACATAAGACTATGTTCATTTTCACTACATTACGTAGCAGCATCATAATTAGACATTGTTGTAATACAAGTTTATAAATAAATCAGGTTGCAGATTTATCATCCATTACTTGCTCACAAACTCATATCCATTTGTTATTATAAAAACATTACAAGATAGATCAGATTTCATAGATTATCTTCCATTGCTTGCTTTATAAACATCTATTTGACATACTAATTGAAGGATTGTGGAATAAGATTATAAGTATTCCGGAATAGAGAAAAAAGGGACATTAAAAACACTTTGTTCAAGCAGCAATAATTTGGAATACATAGTGTGGACCTGTAATAAATTTGTAATGACACAAGAGTTTATGTTAATGTAAGGCATTAACCTTATTTAAATCCATTGATTGAACTTTATGCGTTGATAGGATTTCTTTTGCAGCTTCCTGTTTGACTCCATGGCCTAGGGATTGGCATTGGTCTATTACAGGGTTTGATGCATTTTCAAATACTACTCAAAATCAAAATCTAGTTTATATTTCTGTTTAGTCGTAGGGTTAGTTTAGTTCATGCCCCCAATCATTGAGTTGAAGATAATTGCCAAGAATGAAACCAAATGAAAGCTATACCTGATTTCCTCAGAATATTTTCATTGGGAAAATCTGTCTTGTTGTCAAATGCATAGTTGAAAAGTGTTGAATCTTAGGACATTGGAAGGTAAGCCTGCCTTAGTTTGGCAGAGCTTAAAGTTTAGAAGGATTTCATAGCCTTGTTCGTTAGCCTTTGATCCTAGTTATCTGTCGATAGGGGTTGGCAACCCTTTGGATTTTCTAGACTAGTAGTTGGAGACACTAACATGTACCACCTTTACAGAGAATGATTAACAACTAGTAACACTAAATTTCCAATGTTAGTTATCCGTTGCTCATCATAAACTATAGAGTGGTGAATACCATGAACGTACCGAACATGGAGCTTGGCTTGTTGAGCCAACAACTAGGGAACACTAACTTGCACAATCCAACTCTCAATCATTCTTTGGGTCTGATCTAATGCTGCTGGCCCAAGGTGGACAAATTAAGTCCTCTCAATAATTAAATCAACTTCACTGGTGCTAACTTGTATGCCTGTACCATGCTTTGACTGAAAGATAGCCTTTTTATTTTCGGACTAAACCTCATGCTTGGATCTAATCATTGTCGCACAAAATCCCTTGATGTCTGGGTCCCTTATAAGCCTGGTAAGTCCTATCAAATTGGTTATTTTCTTAAAGGAAGTATCCATCTATCTGATCACTGTCATAACCCCTACAGGATGGCAGAAAACTTTGCTCTTATACTAATGTAATATCCCACCTCATTTTGTAATTTTGAAATTTGTTGCGGAATATTTGATTGAGCTAAAGGTTTTTGAGTTTTCACAATGTTCTATTTTTAATGTTCGTTTTTGGAATTCTTTGATTGAAATATATGCTTGATGAAAATGAATTATTTGCTAACAAGAATGAATTCAAATTGCTGAATAAATTACAAACTTCTAGCATTAACCAGAAACTAAAACATACCATTTTCAGGTGTTCAACACCTAATCAATATTTTCAAAATTCTGATTTAAACCATCTTCCAACAGAAGCAATTAAAATGGTAATTTGAAGAGAATCCAGCAAATCAAACCCTTTGATTGCACGCCTAGAGTTTGGTGAGCAATACCCAAACCAAAACGCCCTCCAGTGAAATCTATTCGGCAGTTTTCTGATATTAATGTCTACGAAATCATACACTAACTGGTATGACCTGTTGCACTAAAGAACTGAAACATTCCAACAAAACCCATTTTTTTCCTACAATATGATGATGAACTGAAATATGATCAAAGAATGCCTTGTTGTTGTGTTCTAAATGGTACACCTGGAAAGAAAGGCCACAAATTAATAAATCAGCATATAAAACCTATCAAATCTGCCCTCCAGGCAAATCTGAAAATGATTACCTTGTTCAATCTTGTAGCCTATAAAATAGCCTGTAGATAAGATAAGATAAGATAAATTTATTAATGTCCAACAAGAGACCAACAAGGGTCTAAGGGACATGAAATGTACAGCAAAAGGAGCAGCGAACCAAAAGACCACCAAATAGTGGCTGGGAAAGAAAGCAAGCAAGAACAAGAAATACAAAAGAGAGCAAGAAACATGAAGTGCCAGGAGAAAGCACACAGAAAGGACTAAGGGTCCTTTTCAGGCAAAAAGAAAGCCAATAGAGAAGGATAGTGATCCAGGTGAGTAGGAGCCCTGAGTTGCCGCTGTGAATTGCTGGAGATGTGTCGCTGACGGGTAGAGGTGCTGCGGGGTCTCACTGATCTGGAGTGACTGGTAGTGGAGGCATCACGAGGCCGCTTCAAACCCCGCAACGGAGATGAGGGCAAGAAGAAGAAATAATTAATTGCTATTTAGCCCAATGCAACCCCTGTGTGAAAATCGTCTGTATATTATGTCCTTGGGTGATCTTCCACACTTGCTGACATTTAGATCTATGTAGGCTTTCATCTTCACAAATAATTCCTGCCAAACCTTTTCTTTGAAAGCTTTGGAGTGCCAAAGATAAATTTTCCAAAATAATAATTTCTTCATGTCCCAAAATGAATCCACTTTTCTCTTTTTATTTCCTTCTCAACTAGGGCGTTCAAATTAGGGTTTCATTTGGCAGCATTAATAATTTAATAAGTTGCATTTTATTTTATTTATTCATTCGCCATGTAGGCATCCCATTTGGACAAATATTTATGACTTTATAAAGTCACTTTATTTAAGTGTTTTAAAATTACCCTATAACATTTATTACTAAGTTAACTTTATTAAATTATTATAAAGCAGAGTTGCCGGAAACTCCTTTGTCCCTCCTTGGGCATGCGTATCCCCATATCCAATTTGGAAACGTATCCGAAACGACCCGAATACACGTTGACTATTGTATCCATGTGTGCCTTAAAAGACTTGATTTTCCAACCATGCCAAATACAATGTGATGTGATTTAATTTTAAGATTTGACTTAAATCTTCCCAAATTTAATTTACCAAAACTTCATTAATGTAATTTAAAAAAAAAAAATTGGTACAAACAGAAAGACAAATGAAATGTTTTTCTATTTCAGCGACCAATTTTTTTTTGTTATCTTCTAATGCAGCTCTACTAGTTTTGCATATTGTAAATTATTAAATTATCTTAACTTTTATTTATGTAGCGCTTATGTGTCTATAATGCTTTTGAAGTAATGAAAATCTCCTCTAATAACTTAGAAAATTGTGTTAAATATATGTGTATGTGTTTTTTATTAATGTCCTATCCAACCGTATCCTTATTGGGGTCTTAAAAATGGTCGTATCCGTACCCGATACCATATCTGTATTTGTATTTGTATCCCTATCCATGCAACTTTGTTATAAAGTAACTTTATAATAAAGTACTTTTTTTAATTTGATTAAAATAAAGTTAATACTTTGATATTTACTTCTTATTTTGAAACCATCCACCTGACCTCTTTAACTGAAAATTGATGATGCACCTGGTCTCTTAGTGATGTCTAAAATTAGTAGGCAAACTCCTAGTCTTCTTAAAAATAGGAACCCTCCTAGGAAATAGGAACTCTCCTAATAAATAGGAAGCATTCTCTAAACATCTGAAATGGCTCATAAAATCCCTTGCAAGGCGTCATCAACTCCGGTCAAGTCCCCTATCCATTGTGCTGACCTACGGGAACCCTAATAGTAGGCCAACCCTTTTAAAAATACTGACATAGGAAATGGGACATTACATGTATTGTTCGGAATTGTTGTTTTAATTTGTAGCATTTTTTTATAAGCATTTCTATTTCAGCATCCATTTATCTAAACAAAAAAAATTAGAAAATTGCCAAAATTCACAAAAAATCAGAAAATCTGGAAAACACAAAAAAAAAATCATAAGTCAAATATCCAGAACAAGGTGGGATATTTCACTCATAAAAAAATGGTATTACACTGGCTTGGGCTTAATTCTAATCTTCTACGTTGTTCACATGCTAACAAAAATTAGTCACCCAACTAAAAAAGGCACAATCAAAGATTTAATTCAAAAGTCTTCTCCTTTGTCTTACTTTAACATTGACCAAGGATTGTGTCATTCACTCGTCACCTTAGATGGAACCTAAAAACAACCAAGTTACTCAACATGGTCTATGCAAAATACCATGACTTCACAAGGGTACAAATTCCAATAGAGGAGTAACAACTATTTCACAATAATGAATATTGCTAAACACATATTATAACCTTATGCCCACAGGCAAAACTTAACATCTTCTAGCCTCCAGGTTTGGGAGAGAAAAGGGACTAGAGATTATGGATTCCAATATTCAACATTAACTATTGACCATTTGACCTTTACTAAGATTTTGAAAATATGTTCACAAGCAAGAACCTTCAGTGGACAAACCTGTAAATCTTTTTGGTTTAATTTACAACTATGAATGAATCGCACTAAGTCAACCAAGGAGGATCTCTCACCATCGCAACCCATCTTTGTCGAGAGGGTTTTTGGCCTCAAATAGGTTGAGACAAATACTCCGATACACCCAAAGGGTTTTCAAAAAGAATATTAGTCTTCATAATGCTAATGAGCTTCTTAATGCATTTTTATACTTTTTCCCGTCAAACTTCTGGAAAATTCTATTTAAATTCACATTTTAATTTAAATGCCATTTTATCTCCAAAAGGGACTTGTTTTCGTTAAAATTTGACATGAAAGATCCCTATTTTATGCATCCAAGATATAACGTTTTACATCTAGGTTCCGACAAGCAGTCACACTAAGGTGCATTTAAAATATTTTAGTTAATTTTTAGCAACCTTAGTAAAATAATTAAAAATAATCCATCAAAGCACCAATTTTGTGAAAAATGTCAGCATGAATTAGAATCAAAATTTGATTGATTTGGCATGTTCCCAATAAATAGCAATGACAAATGGAGCCAACTGACCGACTTACTAAAAGTAGACCACATCTCCAAGATTCTTGGACAACACACTAGAAGTTGGTAATAATATTTGCAAGTGTCATATAACTCCACTAGAGCATCTAAGTTCATTGGTAACATCAAATTACCCCTCCAAATTGGCTGACACAAATCCAAAATGTCAGAGCCAACTACAAAGCAAGGGAACCTGAAAATGGGGATATTACATAGATGAATCATCGAATGAAGTGACTTGCCGTACTATGTACCATGAATGTTGATGAGGTAATGAGATTCTTTAACACCTATGTGCAACGGATAGAGGGGAGGCCGCACTGCACAAACAAGTGGCTGTACGATGGGATAGAGATGAGGCCATATGACATGAACATATGGCCATACTATGTGAGAAGAATGCGCTGCAAATGGACTGCGAGTAGTCCAAGCTGCCTTTCAATTGGATTGTGTTGTGTGCTGAAGCAAGGAAGTGAAAAAAATCGCCAAATGAGTCGTACAATAGCCTTGAGCTACTATATGGTCAAAACTAGATAATGCTATATGCTGTGTGGGGAGTGCTAAATCACTCCCTAATTCCACCACCTTAAAAGAATTAATCGTCTTGATAGCGATACAACATAACATTAACGTGATCGTACATTAAAGTGATAATTTGGCTGTACATCATATTGTGTCCTTTTATAATTTTCAGGTGCTGATTTTCTCTTTATAATTTACTCCTTTCTTATGTCATACAACATAAAAATTATGTGTTTGTACTATATAATTTTAAAAAATCAATGTTGTAATATTTTTCAACTTGAAGTGGGGTGGGCGTGAATCGATATATCTTAATTTCAACATAGTTAAAATATAATTGCCATTAATAACTTCTCCAAGCATGAACTTAAAATATCAAAGCAAGTCTTGCAAATCTCTTTTAATGATGTAACAATTAAATAACATATGAAAACACGCATCAACATAAATAACACCATATATATATGGAAACCCAAGATGGGAAAAACCATACTGAGAAAACCTGCTTGGATCTATTGCCTAAATGCAGCCTCACAAAATAATGGGTCACTTACAATATGATATTGGCACCAACCTACCAGAGACACCAATCCCCAATTGTATTTGCAAGGACCAACCTAGAGACAAGATGGAATTGTCAATCCCAACAAAACATAAGATGGAATTAACATAGACACATGGACATCCAAGACATTCACTTGAACAATAATCTCAAAGCATAAGCATTACATCAATTCTCATTATTCAATTTTGTGCTCCTAACACCAATTTTTATGGTTGCAAGACCCATTTTTGGGACTTAGGATAGTAGCTAATTTATCTCAAAAATCCATTTCTTTGAAGGAAGACACAACAAAACTACTGAAAAAAAGAAATGAAAGCATTTTGAACTAAGTATAGTCTAAATCAACCTTAAAGAAAAGCTAATTAAGTTGACCTTAAAATAGGCCCTTAGATCACCTGGCCAAAAAATAGGGCCTCCAGTAACGGGAAGCTGAAAATAGTCCGTTCGATAGATGAATCTTCCCACTGACTTTCATATAGCTCTTTTGTTCTTAAATATGAATCTTCTAAAAAAACTTGAAACTTTGACCACCAAATCATTGATTGAACCATCTTGGTGATTTGAATCTGATGCCCTCTTTGGAAAAGGGGAAAAAATGAATTCCGCAAACCTAGATTTTCATCTAAAATCAAACCCTTTATGAAATAAATCTGCCACTTGATATCCTGGAAACTCTCGAGTATGATCACATAGTAACAAACCCTTGACCTAGAGAAAATGATTAACCCCTTCCTGCCCCTATGCTGATCACAGTCCCACTGAACCCTGCTACAAAGGAAAACCATTTGATTGCAGTTTGGACCAAGCTGAAAACAAATAGCTGATGACGACAAAATGCTAAAAACCCTTCTGCACAAACTTTGAAAATTCATCACAAACCATGGAATTGTCTATTAAAAGTAAAACAAGCCTTCGAAAACCTCAGGAGTGTACTGAAACCCTAAGTATGTAAAGATGGCTGAAAATGGTTTTCAAAAAACAAAATAATGGCTGAAACATCCTTGTTCAAGCAGTCCACATGGGCTGGAAATGTGCCTTTGAAACCTGCTGAAAAGCCATAGGTTTTAAAAGCAAATCTGCAATAAAAATAGAGAAGCCTACATGGCAGAAAAAGATTTTCAAATCAAAACCTCACCTAACGTTTCAAAACTTTTGAAAATGAAAATCAGAAATTGGATAGCCAGATCAAAGTCCTGCAAGGTTCCCAAAAAAATGCTGAGAAAAAAAAACAATCGCTGAAACCAAAGGCAGAATGGTCAAAATTAATGGAAACAACGTATGGTGCTCATCCTAGATGTATAAATCTTGCAAGTCTAACATACCATAGTTTTATAAATATTAAGTATTATGATTGAGTCTTTGAGTGCTCCAGTCCCGTCAGGCAGTTTTCTTCTGCTCTTGCCTCTTGATAATGGGGACAGACCTGCGAAGGACCATTTTGACCAGCCTTTGCCACTTAAAACATGACTATACACACATTGTTGAGTGCATTCTTCTTGGGATCTTACCAGTTAAATTTGGTTATAATTTGCTTGGCATGCTCGATGACGGTTATTTGCTCTTAATCCTCAATCTAAACATCTCAGGAGTACTTTTACCCTTACTTGACCACTCTATACATGTGTAAAATGCATTAGGCAAACTCTCTTGGTGACTTAATCACTTAATGTTTGGCTTGAACATACTGGGAATGCTTTTCCAAGGTCTATATCACCTAACAATTTGTTGAAACATGATGCTAGTGCTTTTCTTAAGTTGTGGCCATCTAAGCATTGACAAACAATTGCTAGATGCACACCATCCTTGTTTACCTGCTGGGGTAACCTAGTTTACTGATGCATAGACATTATACAAGGAATACAAATGACGTAAGATAGATAAGAGAATACCAAAGCTTTCATTAATCATGCGTAACTTGCGTACATCCACAATAGTCACTATTATATCATATCTCTGAAGAGAAAGTACATTGCTTATATAAAACCCGAAGGGGTGTGACCAAATGTCTCCACCGATTCCCAACCGCCGCCCGGTAGTAACTAAGTACCGTCGGGATACACATAATATAACTAACACAGCATAAAGTAAGTACTACGACTAACATCATCCCCCCCTAAAGAAAAGTTGTCTCCGGACAACAACAAAATGTTCGGGACAAGAACAAAATAGGAATGATGAACCACAACATACAAGAACTAGGAACGAGGTGGGGGCTGAGAAAGCGTCCCTGAGACAGAAGCCGATCCGGTTGACTTCCCAAGCTGCTCGCGAAGTGCATACACTTGGTTTGTCTGGGTCTGCAGCTGGTTCTTAACCCGTAGCTCATTCTCCAAGGAAAAATTTCACCATTCCTGCTGCCTTCAGGAGTTCCTTCTGCGTGGCTTTTTCCGAAGCCCGCGCCCGATCCCGCTCACGAGCCATACGGTCTCAGTCCTCCGTGAGTGAGGAAAGCTGCTGAATGAGGGCAGCCTTCTCAGCTGCAAACTGAGTCTCCCTTTCCCCCCTGTGCCACCTGCTAGGCCTCCAAATGAGTCTCCAAAGTTTGTATCTCTTCATTCAAGGACCCCTCCAGAGTGATCCAATGCTGCCGCTGTTCATCTATAGCCTTCTCCAAATCAACCAGTCTAGTGGACAACTCATGCTTGGCCTTGACCGCGATCTCATGCGCATCGGTAGAGGTGGCTTCAATACACCGCAGAGAATAGAGCAGCTCTCGAAAAGCCTTCTCGAAATCCGTCACCGAGGTTGATACCTGACTCTTGACGACAGGTTCTGCCACCTTCCAGGCCTCCCGCATAGCCTGCGTCTCGGAAGTAGGCCAATCTCCTGTGAAACACCTATCAAACTTAGCATAACAGTCCCAGCGCATGAAGGTAAGGAGGCACTGCAAGTTCGCAGCTACATCCTCGAGAGCTTGCGACTGCGCTCTGGCCACCATCTCCTACCCCGTGACACTACATCTGTCCAAAACTCCATGTCTTCTTGGCTCCGAGGCCCCGCCTCACTAGCCTCGCTATCCCTAGTCTCCTCTGCCTGCTGCTCTACCGAAGACAACACTATAAGGATCTTTGTCTGTGCCTTTGGTGTGTTTCCGGCCGGGGCACCAAGTGCCTCGGTCTCAACTATCTCCTCCGACCGAGGGGAAAACTGTACAAGTTCCTCTTCCACTAGCGTAAGCTCAAACATGGTGAGCCACTTCTTCATTTCTACCTGTCGTGCCTCCTCTAGCCGTTCCTTTGCACTGGGCCCTCCGTTCTCCTTTGGGGGCTCCATCTTGACCACCTTGACTGGATCACCTGCTCCGTAACTACTACTGCCATCTCTGGACGGGCCACTAGACTCATAACCACTAGGTTCCTTGGTTGCTCGAATGTCAGACTGGGAATCGTAGTAAGCATGGCAGTGGTCGTGGTTGGGGTGTAGTGGATAGCCCCAAGCTGTGGTGGAGTGAACAAGACAGCCCGTGGTGTGGACTCCACCGTCAACTCCATACAGTTGTGGCTGCTAGTCTCCGACATACTACTATTGGATGATGTAGGCTCGCGGCCACTGTCAATATCGTTTGACTCTATTTCGTGTCGTCTCTTCCGTTGCCCGGATGGTACCTCACCGATATCCAAATATCTCCAACAAAAAATCAAAGGCTCGTATGTAGATAGAATGCTCTTCGGCCTCAGCACCAACTTCTCTTCCGGAATCTGCAGCCACGTGGCTTCCAGAAATAGTCCGATGGTATGATGTGGCATGTAAAAAGTATGGTGTTGCAAGGTCATGAATTAGTACATCCTGTGAGCAAGTACCGTTGCCCAGTCGTAAACTATGCCATTCAGAATACCACACATCCATGGAATCTGCGAAATGGAGATGTTGGAGGCTCTACTGGCACCGGTGAGCCGACTTCTAATGACATCCATAATGCACCGCCATTGCCCTTTGGCGATCTCAGTCCTCTTCAATCCTCTGCCTGAAGTCGTTTTTGCTAGGGTTTCCACTTCCTCAGGGGTGACATTTCCTGCAACCATTCGTACCCAATTTTCCTTGACCTCTTGCATCATTTTCTTGGGCTTGGTGTTGATCTTCTGGCCCCTCCTTCCTGGAATTCCAAAAACCCGGCTGAAATCAGTGGCGTGGAATGAAACTATAAGATTATGTCCTAGATAGGGAAACATGCTGGTACATGAAAATGTATCAAATGATTCTATCATTTGGCGTAGCTGGGGTTCAAAATCTTTAATACAAAACAAGGGCATTAAAATAGCCCAATGAACCTCTGCGTGTCTGAGACTCTTCTTCACCGGGTCGTCCTCCAGTGTCTCCTACCACCATCTTCTGCATTCCAGGTCATTCAAGCCCTCGAATGTGTCCGTGTGTGTAGTCACTGCTTCCTTCGAGTCTCTCCTACTTTCTTCTTCGAACTCCCAACATCCATGGCGCCCGCAACCTTCACGCCTGATGGTAGTACCTTATCTTTCTTGCTCATGCTCTCCAATTGTTTTCTCCAACTTCGTTTGCTAGCCGATTCCATAACTGTTTCTTGTTTTGTACTTTTGCAATATAACCGCTTTGAAGTCCCTAACTGCCGGAACTCATTTGGTTTATGTCCAACCCAAGATTTCAGCCGTACAACGGACGTTCTTTCCCTTTACTTCTTTGCTGTTCGTACGGAACTGTTTGCTTTTGTCTCTACCTCTCACTGTGTGGTTGTGCTTCAATGTTTTCACTATGTCTTCACTGCCCTGCGTGCAATACCGTACGATGTGCACAGCTTGGAGAAAATGAAAGAAACTTCAAAGTGCTGTCTTAACCCAGCGTCTCCATACACGTCTTCTACTCAACAATAATGCTGTTTTTGTTTTCTGCCGATTGCTTCTGGCATCCTTGCGTAAGTTCATTATGTTGCCCACGGCTCCCTTGAGGACGACGTGGTCATCCGACAGTGGGAGCCACCAAACGGTGACTTCACCGTACGGTGTCGTCACCGTCGGTGACTTCACCATACGGTGTCATTACCGTCGGTGACAATTACCGTTCGGTGACTTCACCGTGCGGTGTTGTCACCGTCCGGTGTGGTCACCATCGAGTGACTTCACCGTATGGTAGCGTTTTCTCCTTTATTTTTTAAATTTTTAAATTTTTAAATTTCTTTTAAATTTTTTTTTTGAATATCCTTGTTAAATTAGCGAGGCATTTCTAGGTGATCATGGTCCCCTGGCCTTGTGTGGTAGACTTTCAGCTTCGAGCCGTTGACGGCATCCAGTATCTCCCTCTCGTCAAACGTCCATAACTTCACCGCCCCATTTGTTGCAACTTCCCGAACTTTATATGGACCTAACCATTTAACTTTTTTGAATTTGCCGGGTTTAATTTCGTTTTGCCCATTGAACTTCGATACCAACTGGCCGGGAGTAAACTGCATCCAATAAAGGTGTATGTCGTGCCAGAGTTTCCTTCGCTGCTACGCTATGTCGGTTGCCCAGTGGGCGATGGCTCTTTTCTCGTCGAGCCTATTCAAGGCATAAAGTCTCTCCCTCAGACTCTCTATGTCACCTAGTTTATTATCAATGACTATCCGCAGGCTAGGAACCATGAATTTGGCAGGTACCATTGCCTCCTATCTGTACATCAGCTGGAAGGGTGTCTGCCCAGTGGTCACTTTGTATGAAGTACGGTAGGCCCATAACACCGACGGTTACCTTTCCTCACAGTCCTCACCTTCAACTCCACAAGACTTATAGATAACTCCCACCAAAATCTTATTAGTTGCTTTGGCCTAGCCGTTGCTCGCGGATAATATGGACTCGACAGTGTATGAATTTTTTTGAATTCGGTGGTTAGAAGCTTAATAATGTGATTGACAAAATGCCCACCTCTGTCGCTTGTCAATTGAATTGGGACACCATACCTTGTTATTATTTGCTCGTAGATGAACTTTGCAGTGCTTAGTGCTGAATTATCTGTTAATGCGCGCGCTTCAACCCATTTTGTTAAGTATTTAGTGGCCACCACAATATATCGGCATCGTCGAGTACGACTAGCCTTTAGAGGTCCAATGAAGTCTAGCCCCCATCTTTCGAATAGCTCCTGCGCATGAGAAGGATTGAGAGGCATAAAATCCCGTTTGAGGAGTTTCCCTGCGCGCTGACAAGTATCACATCCTACCACCCATTGTATAATGTTGGCCACCATAAGCCAACTAAGAGCACCTTCCTTGCCGTCGCATCGAGACCCATGTGTCCTTTGGCTGGTCCTTCGTGGGCTTCCCTTAGCACACTTGGTACTTCTTCATCCACGCATCGCCTGAGTACTTGATCTGGGCCCATCTTGTACAACAATCCATTGATTAGTTGGAAGGTCTTTCTTTTGAGGACTAACTTCCTTCGTTCTCCTAGAAGCATGTCCGGAGGAAACCGAGCTGTGGACAAATACTCCCCTATACTTGTATACCACTTAGGGAGTACAACAATATGGAATAGATGTGCGTCTGGAAAGTTGTCGTTTACTCCCACAGGTGGCTCGCCCGACTTGATTCGTGACAATTGGTCGGCGATCACGTGGCTACATCCTAGCCGTACAACAATCTTAAAATGTGAACTCCTGAAGTAAGAGGAACCATCGGCTCACCCTTCCTTGAATAATAGATTTGTTGACCAGGTACATGAGAGCCTGGTGGTCCACATAAAAGGTGAATGGTGTGGCTAGTAAATAGTGCCTGAATTTTTGAACTGAATAGACCATTCCCAGGGCCTCCCTTTCTGTGGTGTTGTAATTCTTCTCAGCATTGGACAACAATCTGCTTGCGAAATATATGGGATGATCTAGTCCGTGCCCTACTTCCTGAGCCAAGGTGGCTTCGATGGCATAATTAGATGCTTCCACGTGCACACGAAATTCTTTGTCCCAATTAGGGAATGTAAGAATTGGAGCACCTAACAATCTTGTTTTCAAATTTTCGAAGGCTTCCTCCTGCTCCTTCCAAGCGTACGGCTCCACCTTCCTCGTGAGCCTATCGATCGGATATGAAATTTGTGCAAAGTTCTTAATGAACCGGTGGTAGTATCCGATATGGCCGAGAAAAGATTTGACGCCCATCATGTCCGTAGGGGCCTCCATCTCGACTATGACCCATACCTTGATTGGGTCTGTTTTTAATCCCTCCTTTCATACAATGTGCCCGAGCAACTTCCCTTGGGGGACCATAAACCGACACTTCTTTGGGTTAAGTGCCAGACGGGCTCGCCGACATCGCTCCATGCACTCCCCCAAAGCCGTAATGTGCTTGTCCTGCCCAATTTCACAACTAAAACATTGGTTAAAATAGTGCAGGCTTGCTTCTTGTGTTTATAGAGAACTTAAGCTAGGTAAAAAGTTTCCTAGGAGCACACCAGAACTTTCTCTGCCAGTCAATACTGACCATTTATCCATGAGGCAAAATTTATGATGGTTATTGCTACATGGAGGTGTCAATCCTGACGAGGCATGCTTTCACTTATCCTTTGCCACTAAAATATTGGCATTTATCACCAAGGTGTGCTTTTGACCAATCATCAATGCTTATGCTTGGTAGAATTATCACTTTGCTGGCACGCAAGTCCCAGTTACACTTTTGATGTCACTGTGCTTATTTTCCAGTACTAATCTTTTTGTGCTTGTACACGACTCGAGAACTGAATAAAACAAAGCTAGAAGCAACCCACCTTACTTGGGAGGAAACAAGCAACAAATACATTGGAGACTAAAACATGGCACTCATCTTTTATGTTTGACACTTTATAAAAGGATTCAGCTGAGCTTATGAAAATGGCTTTGAAAAGGGAATTTTTGTATGGGTGCAATACAGGTCTAGATTTTTCCCATTGAGCACTATCAGGTCCTACTTTAGCCCTTTGGTGGTAATTCATGTTGTGAGTTCTTTGAGTGAACTTTACTGGATGCATAGGACACCTTTGGTTTCCATCCACTATTTCCTGTTTTCAACTTCATCAGCTACGAGCTACCTTGAGGAATCTGACCTTCATATGTTTCTGTACATAGCTTTTATCATTTGGTGTTGAACCATTTAAAGTTTAGCTATGGTTTGTTTCTGCTTCTTTGGACACTAGTACTTCAATTCAGCTCAATTTGCTTTTTGAGTCTGATTGACCCACTTTTGGTCATTTGAAAACATCAATATACTTTTTTTTGTTTCTTTCTTTTCTGTCAGCCTATCCGTAGGGCTCAATTGGATGGTTAGCTGCCATCCCCTTGTGTCGAATCTGATCAGGTGTTCCTAGTTCATACTGACCTCCATAACGTTTGTGTTTGAGAATGTATTCTAGGGACAAGGAAGGCGAATTTGACAGTCTTCTCATGTTTCGTGGGAAATCAAACCTGTCTCTAGATTTAGTAAACGATTATTGTAGTAGGTGCCAATCTATTTGAGTGCAGATCCAAAATTATGATCAGAACAACTTAAGACATGCCTAAGTAGGCATACATTATGAAAATATATCTTAGCAATGAATTCCAGAACACCTATTTTGTATGTTGTTGGATCCTTAGCTGCCTCAAAATTTCTATGCCTCTCCGTATGTTTACTGGCTTTGTTTTAAAGTGTAGAGAGAATGAAAAAACTTGGATAGGTTGGAATCAATGTTTTAGGTATCTCAAGAGGTTTTATGATATTCCTACATTATACCTGCATAAATAGATTGCCCAATTTCCAAGAATGGACAGGATAGTGAACAATTCTAAATTAATTAATGTACTGGACGGGTGTTCGGCACCTAGGTTTCAGAATTTTATTTGGTACTTTGGCATTGGTGAGTACATGGTTTTTTTGACTGCTTTTTGGAACTTCCATGATTATCAATAACGATTCCTAGTTTATGATTTGTACTTTTTCCTTATCAAAACTACATAAATCAGAAAATATTTAATATGAGCTCATGATATTGGTACATAGGACTTCAAAGTTGATGGTATGGTCTTCTAAAATGGAAGGAAACCCCATGTCAGTTGGCTTTGAAAATTTTTACCACTTATCATTGATAGGATACTCTCCTATTAGTGGTTTATGTCCACAACTTTGCCAAAGCTGATGTGACCCAAACATCACTATTTTTATCTGTCGTAGATATTTTTTCAAGGTGCAGATGACCGATCTGGTCTGTTTATCGGATATCCTAATCTGCAACAAAACGAGCACCCTTATAATTGTGTTTGAAACTGATTCATTAATTTTTCTTGGGTGAGTTTTATTGATGTGTATACTGTTGTTTCATATTCCAGTCTTCTGGCTTTCATCTTTACGAGTAACTTTTCCAGTTTTGACATTTCTTATCCCAGTTTGTCAGGGCTTAGCAACCTCGAGTATGCAATGGCACATAAAAGAACCTTTAGACAAGCCTATCATATTTTTAGTAACCCAATAGAGGCATAAACAACATCACATATAGATAACTCAAATGGATTTGCATTAATTTTAAATATAGTCATTGGGGACAAACTTTGGAGATCAACAAGTCAAAACTTAAAATTGAAGCAGATTTTTTGATTAGCGGATTCAATTCTTAATAATTGAATGAATTATAGTTCGTCCATAACAAGATTCTTAACTCTTTCCTGAAATAGATTGCTAGCAGCTTGGTAAAACAAAACTTCTAGTTGAAAAATTAGCTCTTAAACTATTGGCAGTAACAATTTGAAATACGAAGTGTAGCAGAGCGTGGTAAAAACAATTTATCTTGCAGTTCAGCTATTTTTGGAACAAAATTCTTATTTTCTTGGATCAACTGAACCGTTATTACATGCTATTCTATTGTAGGCTATTTCACTTTACCATCGTAACATTCTTCAGAGTCAAATCTGTTTCAAACGAGGTGTTGGAGCTCCTTTCAAATATAATGTGTGTATTTGTCTCAACCATGACACTCAGTTTTGGATCAAGCCTTTGCCCCGACCCTTTATAGATTTAACAGGTCTTTCATGCGGCATGGCTAATGCTACGATGCAGAACCTGTGGTTGATTTGAACCAACACCTCTTTGCATTGACACTGTTTCCAGCTTTAACAGGTCTCCCATGTCTAATGCCTTGAAGCAGAACCTGTGGTTGATTTAACTCAGCATCTCTTTGCATGGAAATTGTTTTATGTATCTAAAAGTATTTGAAGACAATCATTAAGGTTTCATTAATGATTTTAGGCATTCATTCGTAGTTAAAACAAAACTTCCTTTTCAAAATTGACTTGTACTAGTTATCTATGTTCATTTTATTTTCTTAATGAAACTAAGTTTTTGTTTGAGGAACAGGGTTGTTGAATTTTACTTTGAACTGCAGATTGGGGAGATGCATATAATAGAACAAGAATTATTAGACAGGGAAGAGAAAAATCTAAATAAGGAAGAGGAAGATGTCAGTGAGGAAGGAGAGCGAAATGAATTTATTGGTGAACCTGAGATGGATGATGAATTATACGACAGTGATGGCTATGAGAATCAGGTTCAATATGAAAACTTCCAACTACCCAAGAGAGTTTTGGTATTGTGTCTATTTAAAGATATCACATGCACACCACATACACAGATGTGTGTGCACACAGACGTTGAAGATACACACACACACACATAGATGCGTGTGGACACACACATTGAAGACACACACACACACATGTCTGCATGCACTCACTCACAATCACCCACTTTTATTTTTAATTAGATGAGCTCCTTGTTATATTGTCTTCAGTACACTATACTAATTGAGATAGGTGATGCTGGCAGAGTACAGATGAAGGGGACCTTCTCATTGATGCTATGCATACAGGGCAGAAGGTAAAAAAGAGGAATGCTCATTTTAACTAGTAGTTTGCTAATGCCTGACGTAGCATTTTAAATTTAATTAATTCATTGTCAAGTTGTCTAAGTACCTTGCATCCTGATGTTTTCTCATCTTAGGGATTGAGTCCTTTGTCTGCCTATGTTTTCAAATACAAGTTTGATGCTAGGCCTTAGGACCTGTGGGATTTTGGATCATGAACACTGTACATTGTATATAGTTTTACAAATTATGTGAATATTATTATGATGGATAAAGACAATATCTTAAAATAATTCACTGTGCACCAGGGAAAATGAGCTGTATTACTATTATGAGGAGTGATATATCATCTCAGTGAATTTTTAAAAGTTTTCATTTGCAATCTCTGCAATGCTTAGCTGTGTATAACATTGAAGCATGGGTTTCTTATTTTGTGGACAAATTTCAACTATTTTTTATGCAACTTTGGCCGCTGATTTCATCTGTATTTCTGGTGCCATTTAATCTGCTAGATTTACTTTTCTGTTTTAGGTTTACTTACCTTTGTCTTAAGTTGTTTTTTTGGTCAGAGATGATTTAGTGATTCCCATAACCATAAATTTTATCATTACATTTTAAGTGGCATTGACTGATTTTGGTCAGTTCTGTTTATCAATTTTATTTCCTTGTTTCTTTTTGTTTTCATCTTTTGTGGGTTTTAAATGGGGTCCTCTGCCCACTTAAAGAGCCACAATGTGTTGGTTAATTAAGCTCTTCCTATTCAACCGATCTTCAGGAGGCAAATATTACAATGTGTAAGGTTTACAATAAAGAATCAGGATCAAATTATGTTTATTAAATGTAGATGGATTGAAATATATTTGAAGAACATAGAGGATAATCCAAGATTCAAGGTTCCACTATGTGCTGTTGAATGACTATGGTGAGTCACACTCTATCAATCTTACTCAAACCTTTTTCAATGTTTCCCTGGTATCACTTAAGGAAGAGAACGGATATTTCTTATTTTAACCATTTGTGCTGGCATATTGATATAAATGTTGTCAAAAGGGTAAGAGCCTATTATTGATGCTTACAACATAACTTTACTAATTACATCGGCTCATTTGTATCAAGTGCAAGAACTTTAAGTTGTCACTTCTAATCAACTGCTTGATTCTAGGGCACAGAGATCCATTAAGCAGTGGATGCTAGGAAGGGTCACTGAAGCTAAAATGCCAACAACCAAACATCTCTTCTTAACGAGCTAGTTATTTAAAGTAACCACACATCCATTTTTCTCATGGCCTTGAAGAACAAAAACAATATATGGGGCAGAATAAGTCTTGGTGTTGCTACATGTGCCATAATGTAGATTCTGATACTCATACGTAAATTTGTCCTTAGGTTCATTTTCTGTTATTATTAAAAGATCAAAATTCTATAGCTTTTGAGAAGGCCAAATCAGTGAAAATGCATAAACTTGATCTGGAATTGGCTGAGCAAACTAATCAGATGGATTGGCACAGGCCTGAAAATCTTCATGGTAGCACATCTCCATGATTACAATACACGGGAGCATTCAATTTGCCATGGAATTCAACCGGGAGTAAATTTCAAGACCTCAAAGTAGGATACTTTATAACTTCGGCAAATTACACTGCGAATCAGAATTAATTGCAAATAGAATAGCTCTGGGAAACTATGCAAATGAACTCATAGGAATCTGCAAATGGAACTAGAGACTCTCTCTCATGCCTACAACACCTCGGCATAATCCTTATATCATGAAACTTTATTCGGCCAAAGATGCAAGTATGCAAAGTAGGTTATTTACTATAATCAGGCAATATGCAGAATGCAGATTTAATTGAACACCTCCAAATGACCTTCTTCAAAACTCATCAAAACTGACATCTGAAAGTTGTGACCCATTACATTTACCCCATGATAGGTTTTTTACATGTCCCCCAATCGGTATCTCACATAAATCATCGGGTCATATTCTACTTGCACTTCAAGTAAGCATCATCAAAAGGTTTTTCAGGGGTACTCACCTTGCCTTAGAGAAAATCTTGAATTGGTCACTCCAAATTTGTGCCAAATTTGAGAGTACCAACTGCTGGTTTGGTAATCTTTGACCTCTGCAATCCATGACATTTCCACCTCAAAAGCGGATGCTTTTGTGTCATAGTTCTGATAGCCATCTTTGCCGCATTCGAGTACCCTGTAACAAAGCAAAATTGATCATGAACCAGAACCATTGAACATTCAACATGGTAATATAATGTCATAAACATACCCAATAGTAAAAATAAAGAATATTGAATTACGAATTACCTCTAAGAGTGGAAAGTTCGGTGCACTCAGAGCGAATCTCGCCAGCAGTATCAATATCAAACATCTTAGCAATCCACCTGAAGAACCCTGCCTTCACCTCATCACCCTGAAGTGGTGTAACTCTACCCGGCCTAGCCATATATTTCTTAGGATTCAATGCATAGGCAACCATGTGCAAAGGAGTGTTCAACTTATCCCATCTACGGTGAATGATTGGCTGAATGTGCTCATTGTAGAATGCTAAAGTAGGGTCCCTCTCTCACACAACAACCCTCATTTGGCCAAGCATAGAATCGATGCACTCATAAACCTCTCCAAGGGTAGGTGCATCACCTTTGCCATATCTGATCACCTGGAAAACTAGAGTAATGATAGAGATTGTATTTTGTATCAATCTAAAACTGATCACTCTTCACTGTCTCCTTCACCCTCTTCCCTTTCTCTGTCTTGGCTTCAGCCCACAGATTCCATTCCTTTGTCATAACCATGAGTTGCAGTGGCTCTTGCAACTCAAGCATTCTCTCCAAGAGAATGTAATATGATGCATATGTAGTCTCAACTGGTTTCAAGAACTCCTTCGCGAAGCTCCTGAAGAGTGCATGTGAAGTGTGGTGGTTGCAGATAAACATCAGCACATCTCTCGCATCATTGAGCACTCCTCTAATCCAGTCAATCTTCCCCATGTCCTTGAGTGTATTGTTCATGGCATGCACACAACATGGAGTCCACCAAATATGTCTGTAGGTTGCTTCAACAAGCTTCCCTGCAGCTTTGCACACATGTGTTGCATCTGTCACTACTTAGACCACGTTTTGTGGCTCAACTTCCTCTATGTAGCCTCCCCAAGGAAGTGAAACTGAAAATCAGTATCTTTGCGATGCCCTGAACAATCATCTGCCCTTAGAAAGTATGGGCCCTTTGTGCATGTAACCATGATGTTGACGAGTGGACAATGGCTAATGTCCATCCACCCATCCATAACTATGTTTTAACTAGACTCTATCCAACATGCCTTCATCTTCTCCATCAAAACACCGACCTGGTTATACTAGTTATCCAAGATTGTGGTCCTCAATTTGTGTTCACCCAATGGCACAAATGATGACTCCCTACTTCCCCACCAAGGATATCATCTCCTTATAATAAGGAGATCGAGCTACATCTAATGGTATGCCATTGGCAAAGAAGAACCTACCAATGACATCATCTAAGTGATCTTTCATGTGCATATTAAATAAATCAGCTATGGGGTTACTTGATTTTCTTGCCTTGCGTTTCCCCTTGCTGCCCTCCCTTGCTAAACTCTGAATGGATGAAGGTTTGGAAGCTGATTCTGACATAGTTCCTGCTCTCTAATGCATGATATGAGTAGAAGTATGTCGCTGCCCCTGTAATTGCTGAATTACCTGAATCTGTTTCCTAGCAACCAAACACTTTGGCATTGGAACTGCACTATCACCAGGAATGCCCCAAAGCTTGTTTATCTTAATTCTATACTTGACATTTTCAGCTTTCAACAAAAAATTACATGCAGTCACACCATTTGTTATCCAAAAGAGAAAGTGTGCATTAACTCTAGTGATGCTCCCGAACCATTCTGCGCCACAAAAATTGCATTTCCTCTTTCTTGTGACACCACTTGTAGGCTTTTGGGCTGAGTCTGGTACTCTTATTGCAAATTGTTTAAGAGGAGACTTCGGATCATAAGGACCCCTAGCAAATTTTGCCAAAGTCTGAGAGGGGCAATCTATAGAAGGTGGTCCTGCTAAAACATAAGAAGATTTGGCTTTTGGATCAGTCCCATGGTCACTTGCCTCATGCTCAGGTTCATACTCTGATAGACTTGCACCCTCAAAACCCATTTCCATCTCATCTCCACTATATTTTTCACTATGAGAGGCCATTTTGACACTGCATTTCACAAAATGAAATATTTTCAGCCTAATTAGTAATTTAAAATAAATCAAACAACAAAAATGAAAATACTTTCAACAAAAATGAAACATTGAACAACAAAATGAAACATTGAACAACAAAAATGAAAATGCTTTCAATAAGAAACAATGAAAATAATTTAGAAACAACAATGCATTCAACATTTACTATTTAGTTTCAGAAAAAAAAATCAGAAAATATAACAAAAAAAATTCTAAAAACCCTACCTTGTGCTTGATGAATCTTCTCCCCTTGATCTTCTTGCTCCTCTTGCACTTGTAATCACCTGCAATCACTCTTCCAATCACTCTTTTCCCTCCTTTTCACTCTTTTCTCTCAGCAGTAACAAACAATGTGAAATCCAAATGTGAGATAGAAATGAAGTTTTTGAGGCTTATGAAGGCTCAGAGGGCCCAGATGGGATCCACACTATTTTAGGGTTCAAATAGAACCTATTATAAAAAAAAAAGTTAAATTTAAAAAAAAAAAACACATTTTAGTTGATTGATGCCAGCTGCTAATGGGGTGCGCCCAGACGCACCCGGTGCGGTCGACGGACTCCTAGGAGTCCGTTGGACGCATCGGGTGCGTCTGGGCGCACCCGGGCTCTGGGTGCATCTCGGCGAAAACCCAGTGGCGCAGCGACAGTACTTGGGTACTCCAAGTACTCGTCCCCGGGACGTCCCTGCACCTGGTACTCCTGGGTTTTACCCCAGGTGCGCGTCCTTGGGTTTCACTAGTTTGAACTTATATAATGCTTTTAGGATTTTTGCTTTTATATCAGACTGGTATGACCCTCAATGGTTAAGACTTTTATTACTGTGATGGGTACTGTGTTGGACACTAGTAGTATTTTTGTCGTTATGATTGTAATGACTATTATAGACTCCGTTGATATGCTAAATGCTAGTGATATGTTAGTTAGTTCTCTTGAGAAGGATAATATAATGGGTATTGCTCAGTTGCTATTTGCTGTTTTTGATATGGAAAAGTTAGGGTGTCTGATTTTGTATTTACTTATGTTGTTGATGTAAATTTGTTGTTGATGTAATTCTACTGCTTTCCGCCCTCTAGGCTTGTTTGTAAAGGGACAACACCCTTGTTTTGCTTCTTTTTAATATAAAAAATATGTGACTGCAAGAGTAGCGACTTTGAGGATCATTCCCTTCCCTCACTCCTCCCAGGGATATATATGGATATTTTACTCAATAATCGGGGGGGATAAATTTGGCATATGGTTATACATTTAGGATATGGTTTCCCAAGCTTCAAAATCAATGTGATGTCCCCATTGTATGTCAAAATTAAATTCATCACTCAACTTTAATAACCAAATAACCAGGAAAAGGCTGTGTTAAGAATACCAGTGAACAACTTTGATTCATAACCAAAAGAGATTATGATAGAGGTGGCAACCTTTGATACTCAGTTCTACAATTGTTTGAATACTCTAACACGGCTTTAAATATCTAATACATCCAACACGCAGCGATGGACTTATGAAATAGAATAAACAAAGCCCAGAACGTATATTGTTGCCATCAAGATCACAATCGGAATTGTTCATGCAATCTTTTGAAAACTAAGCAGACTCATTCTAAATACTCGACATTGGATTAATGCCTTCAATCATCGCCTGGGAGAATCATATAAGACTCAGAATCCAAAGGAGATAATTGCCATCAAATATCATATCCATACGACTTAATATATAGTCGACGGAGAGTACCGTGATCAAATTCATAGACTTGTAAGAGTTTGGTGTCGTGTGTGTGAGTAAAGTATGCAAAGAGTCAGAAGCATACACCAGCTTGAGTAAAGGATTTTTCAAGAAACTACTGCATGTTGAAAATACATAAAGAATTTGATTGCAGATTTGAAAGATCGGGATCTCAGGGAAGACATTTATCCCTTTTTATCCTTTGTATGATTGTACCAAACACATCAGATACGGAGATTATCTCATCAGGGAATTAACAGAGTGCAGATATATATATCAAAACATTTGACATACATCTAACTGCTCAATCAGAAATAGCAATGATCAACCAATCCATATATATATATATATATATATATATATATATATATATATATTATGCAGATACTAAGTGCATGATTTGAAATGATATTATAGCTCAAATTTATAGTAATAGTGAGATCCAAAGGGAAGAAATCTCTTGTAATTGACCTTGCAAATTATTTGTCTAGCTTTTCAAGATAGCTGAGGAAGGGGACATTACACAAATCTACTCTACAAATCAGAAAATATTGATTGGGACACTATGATATTGGTAATAGGACTGCGAATTCAGCATTATTAGTATTAATCTCTAAATGAACGGGAACTCCTTGTCAGTTGGCTTACAAGGTCTTCTACTTTTTGCCAAATATTCTTGATGGGATACATTACGGTTAACAGCTCTCCCTTCATGTCTTATGCTATTGAATCAGAACCTGTCATCGACTTGGCACATGACCTCTTTTCATGGACACTTTATTAGGTATCTAAAAGTATTTAAAGACAATCTTGAAGGTTCCATAACTGCTTTAGGGAGTCATACCTAGTTTTAATTGAACTTTACATTAAAAATTTAGCTGTATTGGTTAGCTATGTTTATTTTGTATCCTTATGCATGTTTGAGTAACTGGGTTGTTGAATTTTATTTCAAACTGTAGATTGGATGGATAGATAAGTTGGCACAAGAATTATTTGATAAGAAAGAGGATGATCCCAATAAGAGAAAGGAAGATCTCGTTGAGGAAGATGAAGAATATGTTGATGAGCTTGACACGGATAACAAAATATATGACAGTGACAATGATGGGTACTGGATTCAGAGTCAATATGGAAACCGACAACTTCCCAAGCTAGTTCTGGTATTTTGTTTTTATTTAAAGATCTTGAACACACATAGAGTTGCATGTTACTTTTTGTTCTAATTAGATGAGGGCTTGTTAATTTGTCTTTATATTTGTAAAATTGATAGTTATATACTAATAATGATATGTGATGCTGGCAGACTGTAGATGAAAATGATCTTGACATGGATGCTGCACATGCAGAGAGGAAGGTAAAAAGAGGAATGCTTATTTTGACTTTCAGTTGACCAGTGCTTTAATTTAGATTTCAAATATATATAATTTAGTGTGAAATCTGAGCAAATTGCATTGTGAAATATGCTTTTCTTACATAGGTATATTGAGTTGTTTTTCTTCCCAAGTATATCATCGTACAAGTTTGATTCTTGATCTAAGATCAGTGGGAGTTGGGACCATAAGCAGTGTATATTGTTTTACAAATTATATGGAGATAATTTAGTAATTGCAATGGATAAAGAGAGCATCTAAAAAGAATCATGACACAGCAGGGAAAATGAGTTGTATTAGTAAAAATAATATATTGCCCCGGTGAGTTTTTTATATGGTTCATGTACAATCTCTGGAATGCTTAGCTGTGTATAACATTGAAGTAAGGTTTGTGCCTATTTTGGGGATAGCTAAGCAATTTTTAATACAACTTTTGAAGCCTAATTTTGTATGTATTTTTGGTGCCATTTAATTTGCCTCATTTACATTTGTTTCAGAGTTTACTTTCCTTTGTCTTCCTTTGCTATTTTTCGTTTTAAAAGATTTACTCACTTCTAAAACCTTAAGCTTTGTTGTTACATTTTAAGTCACATCAACCAGTTTTAGTCTTCTCTGTAACACCAGGCACCATGACTGAAACTCATTGAAATTTTTCCACATAATCCTCCATTGAACCTTGTTACTCTTAGATACTCTTCTCTAGTTAAAAATGTAGGCTTTGTTAATCTAGGTGATGAGCTTAATAGATCTCTATTATTATTTTGAGAATGGTTGGAATTCTCGTACCTTCCATTGGTTAGGTTAAGACTAAGAGTATTGATTGAATTATTCATGTTTTGGAGTGTTTGGAGAAGCAGTTGTGTTGTCTTCTCATGTTGCTCCATGGAAGCTCTCAATTTGTTTCCTAGATTGGCCTCATAATCATCTATTGTATTACCTCTAATTAGGTTGCTACTTGCCTCTAGTTTTCTCCATTCTCTTTCCAAGGCTCTTTGAGCTCTTTGCTTTAACTGCATATACTTCTCTTCTTGATCCTTTGGGTGATAGGTGTTTGCCCCGTAGGGTAAACGAGTTTAATGCATACGAGCATAGTTCAAAATATCGGTATCGGCAACTTATCGCCGAGGGCAAAAAAAAAATATCGGAAAATATTGGAGATAAGTCGAAAACTTATCAGGAAAATATCGGGAACTTCAAAACTTGCTTAAATTTAATTAAAAATTCATTTTTTTTTGCAAAATTCAATAAGCAGATGCATCTAATGAGTCAGTAAATAAGTAAACAAACCAAACAAGCCGATCTAGATATATATAAATGCAAATAGGGTACAAAATCGCATCCTCATGTGGAATGCTGATGGCTGATAACCATAGTCTGATAGTCTAAGACTCTAAAGACTCTTAACTCTGTAAAGAAAACTTAAAACAACAAATTGTCTTTGTAAAACATTCAGCAAATGTCAAGTACAATATCAAAATAGTCTAACTCTACATCTTCCTCTTCCCACAAGATCTACTAAAAACTACTGGAGTGGGAGAGAGTCTAGCCCTAGAAGTCTGATCCTGATGTGGCTGTGGCTGTGCCACTGCCTCCTCCCTCTGCGCAACTGGTCGTGACCGGACGTCCACCCTAGATGTAGATGGTGCTAATGATGGCACTGGCAATGACTCCTCATCATCTAAATCCTCCTCACTGTCCTCATCCTCCTCAACGTCATCCATTCCCACTGCGAATCCACCCTCCTCCATAGCCTGCCTCTCCAAATCATAGATCTC
>MU226293.1:768708-782839 GCA_018584345.1 Thuja plicata
TAAAGAAATTTAGAAACAAACTAAATTGGTTTATAACTTTAAATAAGTTGAAAACTTTAAACATTGCTAAAACTTGAAAGAAAAAAACAAAAAAAAGTGTTAGGTTATGAATTTTTTAAGAAAATATAAAATTATTGAAAAAACAATGAAATTTCTTGCAAAAAATGTTATAAAATGGTGTTAGATCTTGTTTAATACACTCTAAAATCAGTTAGAGTACATTGGAAATGGTATTCTAGAGTTTTTATAAACTTATATGCAACTATGACAAGACAAAACAATTTAAAAATAAAAAGAAAAAGATTTTTGAAAACTCACTTGTGAATCCGAATTTGCTCGAAAAATCTCTTCGAATCTGCTCCAAATCCACAAAAAATCGATCTCCAGTGCTGCAAATCAACTTCTTTCTCCACCAAACCCTTTTTCTTCTCTCTAAAATGGCATTGGCAAACAAAAAAAGTGTTTTTGCTCTTTTCTGGGCCGTTAGTCCCTATAAGAGGATTGCGGCCGATAAGTTTTTGAAATATCGCGACAAGTTCAGAACTTATCGCCGATATTCTCTGCGATAAGTTGCCAACTTCTCTGCGCGAGAAGTTGGCGCGAAAGTTATGCAACTTGTCGCAGTGCAGAACTTATCGCGATAAGTTCACTTATCGCCGATAAGTCTGCGACATGTTGATCTATGCATACGAGAACAATATGAAATCTAACATAAGATAGTATATCAGAGAACTCACGGTTGCTTTTGTATTACTTCATCAAATGTTTACAATGTATGCTAAAAATGCTCAACAACAATCCCACAATACCATTAACCATAATCATCATATTTACTGAACCAAAGTACATAACATTTATAGCGCTCGAGGGGGTGCGAGGCCAACCCTCGCAACCATTCCAAACTATCTACCCCTCGGTTACACTAACTATTATTAACGACACATTTACTCACAATATGTTTTACCTGATAACATCATCCCCCCTAAAAGAAAGTCGTCTCTTGATGACACAACAAAATGGGGATAATGACAAAACCCAACTATACAAAAATCAAGACCGAGTAGGGGGTTGAGAAAGCGTCCCTGATGAAGATGGCGCCGGTGGTGGTAGGGATGAAGCCAACCGAGCTCTCAACTCATACACCTGCTTTGTCCTCTGCCTCAGGCTCGCTCTGCCACCATCTTCTGCTCCATAGTCGTCTTCACCATCAGCATTGCCTCCAGTACCTTCTTATCTTTCTTATCCGTGGTCTCCATGGCACTCGCTTGGCGGGTCTCCAACATAGCCCTCTCAGCGTGTTCCTCCTCCAAATGTGTTTCCATAGCTGCCTTCTCCGCCTGTGCTACCTCCAACTGAGTCACCCAATTTGTCCTCTCAGCTTCCCATTGATCCTTCTCACGAGCCAACTTCTCCCTGTGGTGGGACAACTCTCTCGCTACTGTCTGGAGCCGAGTGGCCATCTCCTACCTAATAGTTTGGTAGGTAGCTTGTTTTTTCTGAGATTGTGCCTTCTTCTGATTACTTATGGTTGTATTTTGGCCTGCAATTTTTACTCCTGAGGGTAAAACCCTTGCATTCTTGTCCATGCTGGAACTGCTTGCATGTAGCTGGGCTTTCTAGTGTCTCTTGCCAACTGAATCCATGCTAACAATTTTTTGCTTTTTTTTTCTGTGCAACCTTCAATAATGGCAATCTATACTGTCAGCGGTAAAAAAAAAATTGGAACCCTTCTGTATCCTTCTACTATTCCTCTTCACCGTGTCTATCTTCTTTCTCCTCCCTGCGCTCAACTGTATCTTTCCCCTGCGGTTGTATGGTATAATGTTTCTTCTTTTCTTCGGGGCGGTGATTTTTATTTTGCTCCCGGACGACTGCGAGTTTACAATGTTTTACCTCCGAATGGAGGTCGGTGGATTTATGTGCCACGCGAGGCACCACTGCACGGTGGTCCCACCCGCGGGTGGTCCACCGATGGTGTTGCCATCGTTCAGTGTGATCACTGCACGGTGGTTCCACTATTCAGTGGTCCCACCGTTCATTATCGCCACTGCATGGTGGTCCCATCGTACGGTGGTCCCACCGTACGGTCTGCCTCTTTTTATTTTTATTTTTATTTTTTATGTTATATATATATATATTCTTTTCGAGTGTCTGAATTACATACTGCCTGACTGGCTGGGCCCGCTGGGTGGATTGGGTTGTTTCGCTGTTCATGGTACAGTTTCAGTTACGTCCCATTCATTGCGTCAGGGATCTCTCGGTCGTCGAGTGTGAAGAGTTTAATTGCTCTGTTTGCTCCAACCTCGCGGACTTTATAGGGACCCAACCATTTTACCTTGAACTTTCCGGGCTTAATCTCATTTTTTCCATTATACTTCAAAACAAGCTGGGCTGGCAGGAACTTCACTCGGCAAAGGCATTTATTATGTTTTATTTTTCTCTGTTTTGTGCTACCTTAGTTGCCCACTGAGCCATCGCCCTTTTTTCGTCCAACTTTCCTGATGCATAGAGCCCTCTCGCAGACTCTCCATATCACCCAACCTGTTATCAATAGCTATCCGCAACCTTGGAACCATGAATTTTGTAGGTACGACTGCCTCCTGTCCATACATCTGTTGGAAGGGCGTGTGCCCCGTGGTCACTTTATACAAAGTGCAGTAAGCCCACAAGACCGAAGATAATTTCTCCTCCCAATCTTCACCCTCGACTCTGCATGACTTGTAGATGACTGCAACCAAAATTTTGTTGGTTGCCCGAGGGTAGTATGGGCTTGATAGCGTGTGAAATATTTTAAATTCTGTGGTTAGCAACTTGATGACCTGGTTGACAAAATGGCCACCTCTGTCACTAGTGAGGTGAATCGGGATGCCATACCTCATTATAATCTGTTCATAAATGAACTTTGTAGTGCTCAAGGCCGAGTTGTCTGTTAGTGCGCATGCTTCCACCCATTTCGTTAAGTACGCAGTCGCCACTACAATATACCGACACCTTCAAGCACGACTAACCCTTAGAGGTCCTACGAAGTGCAACCCCCATCTTTCAAACAACTCCTGGGCATGGGAAGGGTTGAGCGGCATAAAATCACGCTTGAGGGGTTTCCCAGCTCGTTGGCAAGTATCGCATCCCACCTCCCACTCTTTGGCGTCCTTATACAATGTTGGCCACCACAATCCTGCCAAGAGTAGTTTCCGTGCTGTCGTATCCAAGCCCATGTGTCCTCCGGCTTGTCCTTCGTGGGCTTCTCGGAGTACCCCTGGAACTTGTTCCTCTATCACGCATCGTCTAACCACCTGATCTAGTCCCATCTTGTACAACAATCCATTAATCAATTGAAAAGTCCTGCTCCTTAGGACCAACTTTCTTTGCTCTCCTGGAGGCATGTCCCTCGGGAACTAGGAGGTGGACAAATACTCCCCTATGCTTGTATACCATGGGGGAAGTGCGGCGATCTGAAACAGATGCGTGTCCGTAAAGTCATCATTCACTCCCTTCGGTGGCTCTCCGGACTTGATGCGTGACAGCTAATCCGCGATCACGTGGCCACACGCTGGCCGCACAATGACGGTGAATGTGAACTCTTGCAATAATAGAAGCCATCGGTTGACCCTCCCTTGAATAATGGGTTTATTGACTAAGTATATGAGGGCTTGGTGGTTCACATAAAAAGTAAATGGTCTAGCCAAAAGGTAATGCCAAAATGTTTGAACGGAGCAGACCATTCCGATGGCTTCCCTCTCCGTGATGCTATAATTCTTTTCAGAATTGGACAATAGCCTACTTGCGAAATATATCGGGTGATCCAATCCTTGCGCTCCTTCCTGAGCCAACGTAGCCCTGATGGCATAATTTGACGCGTCCACATGGACGTGGAATTCTTTGTCCCAATTTGGAAATGCAAGAATGGGGACACCCAATAACCTTGATTTCAATTCACAGAAGGCTTCTCCTTGTGCCTTCTCCCAGACGTACGACACCCCCTTCCTCATGAGCATTTCCAATGGGTGTGATATCTGTGCAAAATTTTTGATGAATCGTGGGTAGTACCCAATGTAGCCGAGGAAGGATTTGACCCGAGTCATATCCGTAGGTGCCTCAATTTCTACAATCACTAAAACTTTGTCGGGATCTGTCTTCAGTCCTGCCTTGCAAACAATGTGCCTGAGTAATTTCCCTTGGGGCACCATAAATCGACACTTCTTTAGGTTGAGTGCCAGCCGAGCTCGCTTACACCGTTGCATGCACTCCCCTAAAGCGGCAACATGCTTGTCCTGCCCACTAAATATCGACCACTCATTGAGGAATGCTTTACACTTTCTCACTGACATCTTGTTAAAGATTTGTAGGATGATCTATTGGAAGGTCGCTGGTGCGTCGCAGATACCAAAGGGCATTCGATTATATGCGTATACCCCATCCTCCACTACGAAGGTTGTTTTCAATTTATCTTCCTCCACGATGGATATCCGGCTGTACCCCATGAACCCATCCATGAATGAATAGTTCTCGTGGCCCACTACTTCCTCCAAAGTGCTATCTGTAAACGGGATGGGGAACGAGTCCTTGCTAGTGACCGCATTGAGGCATCAAAAATCCACACAGATGCAGATTTGATTAGCTTTCGTTTTCAACAAGATGACAATGGGGGAAACCGATTCACTTGTCTGAACTTTAAAGATGATGTCTGCCTCCAGCATTTGTTCAATCTCCACATTCACCCTTACTGCATAGTTCTTATTCATCCTGTACGACCTTTTCTGCACAGGTTGGGCTCCCGAGACCAGTGGAGTTTGGTGTACGCATAGGTTCGGAGGTACACCCTTCAAATCTTTGTATGCCCAGGCAAAGATGTCTTTGTACTCCGTTGCCGTCTTTAGTACCAGATCCCAATCATCACCCACAAGGATGTTCTTTGGGTTCTGCTCATCTCCCTGATTTATCTTTGTCAGCTTTGCTTCCTTGTATCTTATGGGCTTGTCCTTCTGAAATTGGTTTGTAGGTTTTTCCTCAACTCGAGCCTCCCTTTATACTCTCCGTATTCTGGAGGGAAGCTATTCAGCTCCTCGACCGCTAGCATATTACATGACAAATTGAGAAATTCATAATCACTCATTTGTCAATGAAATAATCCGTTCATGGAGTCTGCATCATCCCCCGAGCATTCCTCCAATTCTAGTATTCCTTCGTCATTGGGCTCCATGCCCTTTATCCATTCGTCCTTTCCTCAGGCAGACTCCGAGTCAGAAGACGATGCCATTTCCTCTCCGACCATTTGAGTTTTGAGATCAATCACGAACTTCCTTCCACCCTTCTCAAATGATAAAGTATTCTTCTTGCAGTTATGATTAGCTTTGGCAGTCACCAGCCACCCTCTCTTGAGGATGGCATCATATCCCTTCCGCTGAAGAGGAATTACCATGAAGTCCAGAGTGAATGGTTGTGTGCCGACGATTACTTGTTGTGCCATTAAGGTCCCGAGGGGCTTGATGCCATGCTGGTCAACCCGCAAGAGTTTGAAGGTCGGTTGCCACAGTGTTGGTTTCCCGAGGCTCTTCCAGGTGTCCTCAAACAGAAAATTCACCCCTGACCCACCATCAACGATGGTGTCAGTGAGGACGGTGCCCAAAATGCCCATGTCTACTACAACAGGGTTTCACCCACTGTTTATTGCCAGTAGCATTGGGTCTGCTGCGGAACTGCTAGGAGCCTCGGTGCGTTCTGGTATACTTGTTGGGCTAGGTGGAGCTTAATAGGGCTGCTCTTAACTGGGGCATCGTTTTTAAGTAGGTCCTTGATCTTCACAGGTATTGCTATCTGCACCATTTGCCTCAAGATATTTTCTTCGGCCTCCCACCGAGAATCAGTGCCAGTCGTTCCATTTGTCTCCCTTCAGGCCCTTATTTCCTTCTCAATCTCAGCCTTTGCCTCTAGTGCCCTTTGTTTTTCTGTGCGGGGGTCAGGAAATGTGGCCTTCTTGGCCTTTGCTTGTGTGATTGCCAGAATTTCTTTCTCCGTGTCATTCCTTTCAACATCGATGAAGTTAGCACCAGGCTTCAGGCAATTGGTGTCCTCGTGATCTCCCAGCCCACACCATCTACACAGCTTTTGTGGAATCTCCTTCTAGCAATCCCGCGCCAAGTGCCCCCACTGATTGCAGGCTCTACATTGTATCATTGGTCTTCCCTTCGCGTCATACTGGATCCGGCTGCGGGTATTCTTATTATTGTTATTCCTTCGGCCTCCCCACCGGTTGTTTCTGTAGCTGCCGAATGACGCAGTATTGTCATTTTGTTAGGTGTCGGCTACCCATGTGGATGGCTGCTCCTGTGTGAACAACACTTGCTGGTTCCTTGTCTTCATATTGTATGGGCATTCCTTAGTGGAATGTCCCATAATTTGGCAGATGTCGTAGAAAGATTTCTTTGGACAAGAACCTTTTGTGTGCCCCGCCTCCTTGCAATCCGTACACCGCAGTTCTTCCGTTTTGCTGAATGCTCCTTTCTTTTTTTTGAGCTCCTTCATCATCCTCTAGAGGTCTTTCTGTAAGGTGTGCACTTTCTTATTGGATTCCTCGATGCTGCATTCCTCCGAGGACTCATCATCTGATGACTTATTCTTCTTTTTGGAGGTATTATATTCACTCTCCAAATCCATTGCACGGTTGTATGCATCGTCGTATGATGTAGGGGGTACGATCTTCATCTTCTTTCGGAGGGAAGTTTTAAGTCTCTCAACGAACCATCTCTTCTTCAGTCCGTCCATTGGCTCACTATCCATCTTCCCCAACAATTCCTTTAGTCGCCCGACCATAAGCCCTTACGGACTCGCTCTTTCCTCATTTTGTACCGTAGATCTCAGCAACGATCTCATTGTCGTCTCGCAACAACTTGAATTCCTTCTGGAATTCGTTTCGTAGGTCTGCCCATGTCGTCAATTTGGTTTTATCCATATCGGGGTACCAATTAATGGCTACTCCCCTTAGTGTAGCCGAAAATTGTTTGACCCATTCTGCCTGGTCGGCAACTCCGTTTGCCAACTAGATGCTCTCACAAGTTTAGTAGTGGCGGACAAGATCCTCCTTCGCCTCGCCTGTGAACTTGGACAATTTATGTTTGTTTGTGGCCATAAATACGGGTTTTTGCACCGGTTGTACAACTGGTTTTGTTACTTGTGGGATAGTCTGTGTTGCCTGTTGTGCAAGTTGCGTTCCCTGTGGTGGTGGAACGGGCACATCTACGTTGCGTGTATTACACTGTACTCCTGCGTTGGGTGCAGTGGAGTTTAATGCAATGTTCTGAGAACAAATTCCCATGTGCAGCGTACTAAGATTGAACAAAGTATCCTGGCCACCCCGCGCCTGTGTTACTTTGACACCTCCGGCCGCACTGGTTTCCTCTTCACTCCTACTTCGGGTTTCGTCAGCCCGTAGTGTGAGAGATAAGTTTTTAAACTATTCTCGTGTTTCTTCTATCAAAATTCGCCTTTGTCTTGTTTTCTCAAGTAATTCCTCTCTACTCCTTACCCTTCGGTGTTCTGACGAACAACATTCCCCTTCAGCTTCTGCACCTCCCGTGACACCCTCGTGGTCACCTTCAGGCAACCCTTTGGCTGGTTGTCCCTCGGCAGGTTGTCTTAGCCTCCGTCTGCGTTCTGCTTGCTGTTCAAGGATTAGTGCTCTCTGAGCGGCTTCCCACGCATCAGTTTGTCCTTTCTTATTCCTATCTTTATTCAATAAATTGGGCATCAATTCTTATCACAAAACATCATGTTTGAAGAGAATACTTTTTATTAATTCATGTTTCCGTACAATGTGTCAATCGTATGACATCATTACTATAGTAGTGTCCCTATTCTTCCTCTCCTAAGGTTTAAAGTTCAGGGATTATTTCCCCTTTTGCCGGGTTCCATCGCGTTCTTCTGCCTCCCGACGGTTATTTTCTTCAAAGTTTCGGAGGATCTACTGGCGGTGTTGTTTCCTCTCAAATTCCTCCTGTCAATTCCTTTGGGCGAGGGATGTCTAAGCTAGTAAAGAGGGAGATGGTTCAGCAATCGGTTGACCGCGGGACTTGCTTCGAGAGCTGTCCAGATTGCACCCTCTGACACTTCCGCCTCTGCGGCCTCTCTCCGTACGTAAGTCTCAATCGCTGCGCATACCAAAATTATAAAGTTCGATGTCAAAGCATTTTCGCCCTCATACAGTTCCATCCTCTTGTCGTCATCCCTTCGAGTGCCATTGTCGAGGGGTTGGCCCATTTATCCCTCGTATGCCATTCAATAGCCTGTCGCTCCCGAGTTTGTCTAGGCAACGACGCCAAATGTTTGTGTCGTAGGGTAAACATAAACTATTGCATACAGACGGGAAAGCAATGCATATAATAGAATGTAGAGAGAACTTAACAGTATTCCATTACTTCATTGATTACCATGTACAATAATATGCCAACAATAGGATATCTCTTCTATCGAGAGAGTACATACATATAAGGACCGAGGGGGTGCGAGGCAAACCGTCGCACCCGTGTAATTGTCTATCCCTCGGTTATGTCAATTATCTAACTACCCATGTTTCTTGACAACAGACCCCTTTGATCTGAGGTCACCATTAAAACAATTTGCACCTAAGGTACCAGAAAAACTTGGACAACTTGGCGCACTAGGTTGTGGAAGTGCACTAGGTTGGGTCCCTTTCTTTCCCGTCCACTCTCTCGAGGGGGCATCACGCAGTGAGTTTAACTCATTTCGTTGTCTGGGGTATGTCTCCATTTCTTCGCAACATGTTTCTATTTCTACGCGTCGTCGATATTTTATTTTTTCTTCGAAACAATGTTATTTTAACATTATTTCAAAGAGGCAAAATGTAGACACCTAAATCTGATCATTGAATATTTGATCATATTAAAGTCGTATTAACCATTCTTCTATAGTTGTCTTATTAATTAAATAATCAATTTATTTAATTAATGTTCCCTTTCCTATTTCGTCTGAAGTCGTATTAATTAAATAGCTTGCCTATTTCATTAATATCCCCATTTGCCAATCTTGTTAGTTAAATTAATTGATCTAATTTATTTAAAGTCCAATCCCATTTGATTAAATAAACCTATTTAGTTTATTAAATAGCCTTTCTTCTATTTTTGAATTAAAAAGAATTCAAAACTTTACAAAACTCCATCCACTCGCAAAATCCTAAAAATCCCATTTGCACCTACTTGATCCTAATTTAATTAAACAAATAAATCATTTGCTTGATTAATCCCCACTCACTCTCTCTCTCCTCCCACTTGCCTTCTCCTTACAAATACACTTGCCTTCTAATCACCTTTTCATTAACCTTAAACCATCATTAGACATTTGCACATTCCTAAGTATAAAGGTTAAAGAAATAAAGTCAAACCTAGTCCCATCATTTCCACCCCCCAATCAAGTGTCATTAGGTCCCTTAAATGCTCTTTCTGTCTTGTCCTCTTTGAAGAATTTTATATTCTTTATCCCCTTCCCCCACATGTCCTTTCGGATTTGAGACATAAAGTGTCTTTATGACTTGTCCCTTTCTCAAACCCCAAAGTCTCTCCATCCACTCTTGGGTTCAGCCTCTCATGAGAGTTGAAAACCTTAACCTCTTTCAACACTTAAACCAAAAATCCTTCCATCTCTCATTCATCTCATCTCATTGTGCGACTTCACTTATGCAATTTTGAGAGCTCTTTGTACTTGTGCAACTTCGAAGCCATTTTCATTATCCTTTTTCAGAAGCTTGAGCAACAATGGAGTCTACTACTGTTATGTTGTTGAAATCGTGAGCACACATACAACAACAATAGCTTGGACAAACCGTTGAATCAAAGAGGCTCCAACATGGGGTATTATGGTTTGCATTCTTGTTGTTTTCGGTCTCTTTCTGTCTAATCTTGCATGTTGCTTTGTATTTGTGTTTTGAGTGTTTTTACTTGTTATTTGCATTCCTTTGAAACATATTTCCTTGGACATACTCCCTCAACTATATGCACACATTAGAAATTTTGCGAGTGCAAGTGACCTTATATCCAACTGCTACTATTACCTTGAACCCCTTAATTTCGTTTGTTTCGAGTCCAGTTTTGGCAATGAGGCCCTCATCAATGAAATTTTGGGTAGCACTTGTATCAGTTAGAGTTATTATCCGTTGCCCCTATGGAACACCACTGACCTAAAATGATCCCTTCTAAAAGCTACAGAGTTGGGTGATGTTCCTATCACAATCATGTTCTTTCTCTAAGCCCGTTGATGAACTCCCATCTTCACTAGTCTTAGATATTGAATGCTGATCTGATTTCTCTAAAGCCGATTCATCAGCTGAAAAGCATTCTATCTGCTTAGCCTTTGCCTTAACATTGCACTTATGAGATGGATCCCATGGCTCCTTGCAATGAAACCATAGTTTTTTTCCTTCTAAAGTCATTCAGCTTATCACTATCCAATTTGTTTGTCTCATGCCTCGACTGATTTATTTCCCTGTATTTTGTTTTATCTTTGTCCTTGTTGTGGGAATCCCTAATGTCCCCTTTTTGGTGAGTGTCATCTTTTAGAGGTTTAGCCTATTTCCTGACCCTCATAGGCTAATGGAGTTGTTTAGCGGGTCCAGTTGGTAGAATCAGTGGTTAATCCCCTCTGCAGTGGTCACGGTTGTTCAGGATTGCCTTTCGTTGGGATCTGTTCGACACACTTACTATTTATAGTAAGTGTCCTTTTCAGAATATTTATTTGATGATTCCAAAGAGCTTAAATGATCTAGTAGAGTTAAATGATGCTCTCAGATGTTATTTCTGACTTCTGGTTTGGGCTCCAAGATTCTTAGAGGGAGCTTCTATTTTTGGTAAGTCGCTCAATCATGCTTGTTTATCATCTTTCATCATCGGGATCACTCATGCACTGTAAGATTTCAGTTGCAATGCTTTCTCAGTCATTTTCGCATTTTCACAAGTTGGGTGTACTGTTGGTTATAACTTAATTATGTGTACCAAGGTTGCTATTTCTATTGAAACTGTTTAATGGGCACCTTAGTGTTATAGCTCTTTAGAATCAGGATGAGAAGTTTTAAATCATGGGCACATGAAACAAAGACCTTGTGTGTCAAAATATCATTATATCAATGAAAAGGTCATTTTTGGAGCAATGGGGGAGTTTAAATTAATAAAGTGACTTTATTATATGTCAACTTTAAATAATAACATAAAGTTGCTCTTGAAGGGAAATACAATAAAATATTATATTTCAAACTTTGGAACAAAAGCAAATATGTTTTTAAGTTATGTGAAGTGTATGTTTGAAGTTGCCAGTCGATTTGCAATTGACAATTATAAATACTTTCAATGCAAGGAAAAATTTATTCTATTATGCATTTGATATTATTGAATAGTGTGAAGAGAATTTGGAGACAAGGGTTTCAGAAGTTTCAGCTTGGAGAATTGGGAATTCTTCATAGTTTTCAGCACTTTGAATCGGTGTAATATCCAGTGAAATGTGCAAATGACGATGGCTTTACTTAGAGGCCATGATTGGGTTTATTGGTGAAGAAATATCAAGGGTTTGGAGCAAATTTGAAGTCTCATCTATTGCAGACCTGTAGCTTCATTATTGCAGGCATTGTTGATCAGATTTCAAGCTTTTGACCTTGCTGCTATTAATTCCAAATTTCACTATAAAGTAGTTGGTGTAAATTCTGGGTATGAATAGAGTGTTTTTGATCATTGTATATGAAGATATAAATAATAAAATTCAATTGCAGCACTCATATAGTTGAACTTTATTTCAGTTTGTTATTTCTTGCAAAGTTATATTCTTGCCTGGCAACACTTTTGAAAGTTTAAGAAAATTACATAAGTTAATTCTTGCTTGGCAATCCATTTAAAAAATTCAAGAAATTGCATATTTATTCCAAAACAATCAGTCAAATATATCATTGCATAGCAATTCAGTGGGTTGGTGAAGTTAGAACCTGCAGGGGTTCTTAGAGTGGTATCAGAGCTTGCCTGGAAAGTGTTTGACAAATTGTCAAACATCCAAAATTGAAACAATTCAGTGTTTGTCAGGGCTAGAACCACAGGGGGTCTTACAGTGGTATCAGAGCAGTTTCCTGCCATCTTGTGGGGGAGGCCTATTGCATTCAGACAGAGGTGTTGTGTGAATCATGGGTAAAACAAGGTCAAAAAAGACTTTACAGGTTCTTATGCCAAAACGTATGCATACTTTACGGGATTATAATAATGCCTTTCAAGATTACAATAGAAACTTATCTGGGCTTCTTCAACATCCGAAGATTTTGGATCCCTTGTTTGTGAAAAAGGAAAGAGCAAGCTCTAATTTTAATGATTTTATCAATGCAAAAGAAACAATGAGAAAGAAGGTGGATGTGAAAGTTGAACCTTTACTTAGTGGAGAAGCCTCTAGTGTTTCTTATATGCATGATGAAGGAGACTCTTCACAAAGGCATAATGCTAATACTGATTTGTTTGAGGACAGCGTCATCAAGTCCCACAATTCTTATGAGAAATTTGATGATATAACATCCACCATTAATGGTAGCCCCACATCAATTAGTAGACATGAAGATCATAATGATAAAGGTACTGAATTTTATGACAGCAGTTCCTTGTTTGAGCCAAATGATAGTATTGGTGCCAGGATAGGTGCAGAGGATGTTGTGGGTGTCACCTTGAGTCTTGACTCGCATGATGGGAGTGTCAATTATGAGGATTACATGGAAAGTACAAGCTCTAATGATTCTGATTTTCCTGACAGCAAATGAGTGGTGTTTGCATCAGCACGAATTAGCAGAGAATTTATAGGTGGATTATGTTGGTACTCGTGATTTGGGTACTGCTGATGTTATTTATGAGGGAGACTCATGCTTCAGTGAGTCTGATTTTCCATATCAGACTTTAGAAAATGATTCAGAGAGTTTAATGGTTGGTAACATGTCCCAAGATCATGACTTGGAGGGACTTGCAGTTACATGGGAAGTGGGAGTGTGCGAGGAGACTGTTGTAGCAGCAACTTCCACTTTATCAGATGAGTCATTTGTTGAGGTGCTTAGCAGCAGTACCTCAGTTGTTGATGTGTGCGGAGATGATAGCACACATGATGCTACTTGTCATGAGGTGAGCAATGTTGAGACAACTTTATATCACAGTGTAGATTGCGGGTTAGAGAGGCTGCATGGGAGTCATGGATTTCAGAGACATCTTTTGGTTGGGCAATTGAAGGTGAGTTACAATCAGATTGCCATAACTATTGAGCATTTTGATGTTGCTCGTCAGATGTTAGCTATATTTGGTTGGGGTACTTCAATGTCAGATGAGCATTGTGATGGTAGCCTTTCCCTTACAGAGTTTCATACACTTCGAGAAGCCATCGGAATAATGATAAAAAACTATCTACAGTTGTTGGCTGACAGAGACTACCTTCTCGAGTGGGGTTGCACTTGTTATGATGTGCTGAGGGTGTCCTTCTTTCGTGATATCACTATCGGGGATACCCACTCACTTGTTTGCACTTTGAAGATGATACTTGCCTCAAGCATGTTTTGAATTTCCTCATCCACCCTTGTTGCATAGTTTTTGTTCATCCGTATAGGCAAGACTCCTGGTACCAAGGGAATGCAGTGTACACACAACTCTAGTGGGACCCCCTTGAGGTCTTTGTAAGTCCAGGCGAATACGTCCTTGTATTCCATGCAGATTTTGAATGTTGCGGTCTTTAGCACTGGATCCTAGTCATCCCCTACTTGTATATTGTGGGGGTTTTCTTCATTTCTGAGGTTGGTGGTCTGTAAGGATGGTTCTTCATACCTGATTGGTTTCTCTGCGTCAAATTGGTGGGTTGGACTGTCGTTTACGTGAGCTTCCCCTTATTTGTATTCCCCGTATTCCAGTGGGAACACTTCTTTCTCTTCTTCCACCCCTAGCATGTAAGTATGAAAGAGCTCGAAGTCTTCCATTTGCCAATGGAAGAGTCCGTTCATCGAGCTCATTTCTGTTAAGTTTTAGGATAGCTGCAAATGTAATAGCACTCTATTTTGTATGTGTTTTCCAAATGCAACAATCTCTCTTTCATTTATATTAGGAATGAGGCTAGGAGAGACATGTCCCTTCAT